>CAJPEX010001463.1:0-57088 GCA_905338405.1 Notodromas monacha | reverse complement strand
AACTCGTTGATTTCGTATCTTCGTGTTCCTGTGTCAGTTTTTTTCTTCTTTCAATTAAAGTGCTTTGCCTCAATCTTACTTGGTTTTTATTTGTATCTGATCTGGGTAACTCAACCGCTTGAAAATCGCCATGATTTTCATCGAAATGTCATGAATTCGTTCATTCCAAGAACATTGACGCAATTCCTCTTAAATTCGATGAAGCTCAGTATAATTGAAGGCTTTAAAGAATCTGAAATTCGTAAATGATTCGACTAGCGGTTGAGTTCATCTGAGGAATTTCCCGAAAGAAATTCGATGGTAAAATCATGCATTCATTATTCTCGTCGCTCTGCATTTTCAAGGAAATGTTTTGACAGAAATGAAGGAGGGATGAATGTCACGTGCCAGTTCGAAGTGTGCTTGAAATGATTTCGTGCTCGAGATGCGGTGTCGCTTTGACGTCGCGATTGAGAACCACGATGAAGTGGTGGAGCTCGAGTCGGCTGAGTCCGGTATATCCAGTGAGCAAATCATTTCACACGTCGAAGGCATTTCGGGAAAGAATCAAACAGGAGCAACAGCCAGAAACCCGCCTGTCGATCAAGAAGATGTTCGCGAATGAAGATAAGGCAAAGGAAACTTTTATGGAGGCCATTGAATACTTCACGCGTCAGGATGTTACGCATCGACGGGGACATGTGGAATTTATTTATGCCGCCCTAAAGGAGATGGAACCCTATGGACTCAATAGGTGAGCCGACAGTAGAGCTCAGCAAACGAGATTTCATCCTTCGAAAGTTTAATTTGTATGAAAACAGTACTGCACAGTACCTCGATTCGTGCGTTCAAGACGAACTCGAAATCTCATTATTAATTGTGTCTTATATTTGCATGCACTAAATCTTATATTTAGTTCATGGGATAACTCGAATGTGTACCTCTTTTTAAATAATGAATCTTATCAAACCTCGATAAGCCGCCAACATTTATTTGAGGTTTGTGGTGGTTTAACGGGTTGTCGGTTTAAAGATGGTTGGTGGTTAATCAAAAAAGATAAAATAATATCAAAATTAATAGGAAATAAAATTCTCTTTCTTCTGGAACAATCAAATACAGGTTTCATGAAGACAACAATCACACACACGCGATCACAAAATACAATTTCGCATTGTGCAATAAAAACTTGCTTCCAAAATAAAACAAATCAGCCAAGAAAACATGCTTCGCGTTTGGCGAAATTCCCGACGCACAAACTTCCGAAGCAAATAACTCCACGAATTTTTTACTTGAAAAATTCCGCAATGTCTTAAATTAAAACTATAGATGTTCTCTAACTTTTTGCTAACCATACAAAAATTGATCCGACTGACAAATCTTGTGATATTTCCACTTTTAAGAAACTAACTTTTCTTTGGTGTTAAGAATCTGGAAAACTTTCATGCCAGATTCTTATCTCGCTGATGTACAAGCTTTTGGTGTAAACAGTGACTTGAAAAGTCTTATTCATAATGCATGAATGAATTTATTTCTGCAACAGTTGTACTGTATTTGTCAAACTGCGAGATTTTTCTCACTAAATGAGGCGCAGTTGTGTATTTCCTATTCTGCAGAGTTTTTCTAATTCCGCTACGGTTGTGTGTTCCGATGACTCAAGGAATACAAATTTTATTCCAGAGATCTTGAAGCCTACAAGAAGATTTTGGACGTATTTCCGAAAGGAAAATTCATTCCCGAAAACCTCTTCCAGGCTGAATTTCTGCACTATCCTAAGCAGCAATTCTGTGCTGTGGATTTGCTGGAACAGATGGAGGAAAACGGTTAGCTGGCTTGATACTATTTTTTTCGATGATAATCCACTGATTTGCTGATGAATTTTTGTTTAATTGCATCGATACTCTTATATTGATTTAGGCGTGATCCCGGACGACGAGATGGGCGAAATGTTGAAGAACATTTTCGGGAGGAACGCGGTTCCTCGAAGAAAGTACATGCGAATGCTGTACTGGATGCCGAAATTCAAGCATCTCAGTCCTTGGCCGTTGCCTGATCCTGTTCCCGATGATGCTTATGAGTTGGCGAGATTGGGCATGTTACGATTGGGGACTGTGGACATCCAATCGGAATTGCATTGCTTCCAGGTACAGTACAAATTCATTCCAAATTCAAGTCAAGTCGTACGAATTCTACATTTTCTGAAGATTTATTACTTGTTCCTATTGAGACGGAATCATTTTTTGAAAATTACGTTTATGATGGAAAACAAAAATTTCTTGAACACATGAGTTTATAAAGCCAGGCATTAATTGTACATTAATTTACTATATTTCAATGTTTAATTTTTAAGAATACAGCATTTTTTGAAGCGAAGTACCATATTTCTCAAGTACCCTCTCAAATGAGACGAGCAACTGATTTTCCCCATTCTAAAATTTGATTAAAACCTAACCGCTACTGAGACACGCACCCCATTTTTATTTGAAGAAAAATTGCGAAATTTTGTAGATGAACTGCTTCAGAAATCAAATTTTACGTGCGTTGAACAAAAATTGAATCAATTTTCAATTATTTCCTTTAAAATGTGCATAAAAATGTTCCTATTAAATACCTATGATGTTTACCTGAAGATTCCTGAACTAATAAAATGTTCATTATTTTATACCCACTCATGACTCATGACGCGCACCCTCTTTTTTTCCCCTCGTAATTTCGAGACTTCTAGCAAACATGTAGAATTGAGTTATTACTAATTCAGTCTCGACAGTCGCTATGCATTTCGGATCTTCTCACTTGGACATATGAAGTCCTGTGTTCGGTGGGTTTTTTTCGTCTTTATTTATGTTTCTCCCTAATTTAGGTTGTGTATTTTTTGTTGGGTTAGATTGGAATAGAAATTCTGGGTAATTATGTCTGACATTTCAGAACGATGGACCGGGCGATGAGGTGAAATTCTACCTGCATTTTTAAAAATTACATCTAATATCGGGAAAAATTGATGCATTAGCAGTCAATTTTATAATTTACGCATGAAAGATCGGAATTTTCGTTCGTCGTTTTGATCACACCCCCCTTATGAAAACCCGAAAACTTCAACTTATCAACAGCTTCTGGTCCATTTATATTTAGCTGCGCGATTCTCAAATTTTTTTTTTTTTTTCCGAAGGCTAAAGACGTTGAGGAATCCATCGACGATACCTGGATTATTGGGGTGCAAAGTCCTACTCAGCAGGAGTTGATGAATCGAGTTCCCGACTCCGGTCCGATTTTTGTGGAGGGTCCATTCTTGCTTTGGATGCGAAAGAAATCTTTGGCTTATTTTATTTTGCGTGCAGACGCATTTCCTCGCCCACCCCCTGTGGATGAAGATGGTGAGCTGAAATTGCATACTCCGACATTTATTCTTCATTGAAACCCTTACATACGATACATTACCGTACTTGAATCAATCAAAGATTTACTGTGAATGATCGTTGTAGGATTACTGTAGTTCGAAGTATAGAAATGGTTTTCTGTGGGCTGCAGTGTCATTCGTGTGTTCCAAAAATCGCTTTGCCGTGAGAAACTTGTAATTTATGTGCTGTACTGCCATCCGTGTGCATTGCTTCGTTCAGCAATCATCACTATGGGAAATCGTTTTATTGTGGTTAGATGTCGCTGGCAGCCATCATTGTTTATTCATTGTGTACCCATTCTGTCCTAAGTCTAAGATATCCCTAAGTTTCATCTGCATCTGGTTTTTTCAACTCCATATGCAAACGAGTGTTGATCGGGTCGTCGTGGAAATTTATTCGACGTAACAAACCATTTTCTAAAAACTTTCCATGCATCTCACGCCATATTTTGCACACACGGAAAATACCAACTTTTAAATCTGCGGATTAAATTCTTGTACACTCGAATACAGTGGGACATCGACGTACGGATGCCCGAACGTATGGGTGATTCGAATTAGGGACATTTGAAACTATAAATTAATGCTCCGACGTACGGACAATGTATCGTGATACGGACACTTTTCCAACATTTTTATAAAATTGAAAATGTGTATTATTCTAAATTTCGACATCTGTTAAACAAATTGAGCTATTTATATTCGCAATGATAAGAATAGATCCTTGTTACTCGAGTAGTCTAATTCATCAACAAATGCTGGCAAATTATGCGCTTCTTTTTACAAATAAGTTTTTTCTTCGTGTCATCTGCGCGCAGTATTGCTGGACCAGTTCTTCTTCTTTGCTTGTTGAGCTCCTCTTGATGCCAAAATATAGATTCTGTGTGGTTTTCTTCTGCACACTTGTTTTCTTTATCTTGAGAAAAAATTTCATTCAATTTTTTGGGACTTCAATCCTAATTTTTGATGAACAGGGCAACCAACTAAAAATATTCCAATTAAAGTCTATGGTAAAAAGTGATTCGACATTCGGACACAGGGACAAGGTTCAAGCCCCTTTTACACCAGCCATTCGGGACTAAACAGTACTTTATTTTTACTGTAAGTGAACTTCTCGGAATAGTCGTTGAAATTCCGAAGTTTGGTCGATGGGTGACGTGGTGTTGAAAAGAAAGGGTCTTTCCATTCGAGAAACTGGATCGTTTTTTCAGATATCAGCAACGTTTCCGTGGCCTTCAAACGCGAGAAGGATTTGTTGCCGGTGAAAGCACTGACTCCGTCGGTTCACGAGCAAGCCGACGGCGTGATTCTCGCGGCATGTGCCACCGGCACGTCAAGTCGGGACTCGTTACTCTCTTGGATTCGTCTCCTGCAACGAACGAACCCCCGCCTCGGGGAAGTTCCCGTGGTGTTCAAGTCTCGTTCGCCGGTCGGTGCTGTGATTGCTATGGATGATCCCGAGGNGCCGGTCGGTGCTGTGATTGCTATGGATGATCCCGAGGGTCGTAAGCGGTTAGAAGATGGCAAAGAAGGAGAGGAAGAAGACGATCGGCCGAGGATCAATGCCGTGAATTTCAACCCAGCTTTCACGCCTTCGTCGTGACCCGATGTCTTGTCGAGTGGATCCGGGTAGTTGGAAAAACTTGTGCCGTAATGGGTTTTTTGACGTCGAGGCAATAGATTTTCTCTTCCTTCGATGCGTGCTTTTCATAAATCAATGAAATATTGACCCGCTGTAATTTTTTTAGAGTCATCATTCATCTCCGAGCATCTGTCCCGCTTTATTTCGTTCGTGGAATCAGCGAAGCTACGGGATATCGTTTTATTTTCGCAAATGTGGATAGTTTACAAACAGAGCGTCATAATCGGTTCCAAATCTCCGAGAGACATTTTCCTGAATTTTCTTTACATTTGTTTTCTACTTTATCTTTTGAATTCTATAATTTGAATGAGACGAAAATATCATCGTGGAACTCTACTTTCTAGTGGGCTTACTGTGTATTTAGATGTTCACCTCCATGTAGCTAAAAAAAAAATAGTCTGGTACTTTAGCTGAAAACGGTGTCCTAATTTTCTTGGAACATTTTCCCGTGTCCCTGGGATCAAAATAAATTTAAGATCTAATTCAAAAAAGCGGTGGTAGCGGTAGAACGCAACCGAAAACTGTCCTCTAATTAAGGCGTTTTCTGGATTTTACTGCTTCGAAGACAGGCTATTGTTCATGCACCACTTCCTGAGTGTTCCAGAAGTTCTGTCGCTTTCCTGTACTTGTGGTACGTATTAGTTCACCATTTTTTTTTCGAGTGCTCGGGTTTTATATTCATGCATTTAAATTGAGATGGAGCCACGTTTTTGCCGCCGTCTCTTTTTGCTACTTTTCGTCCAGGATTCTTCATAATGTTTTTATTGGCGTGGTCGAGTGTATGTTATGCTGAGGGGAGATGATGCAAGTCGTCGCACCTCCGGCTCCGAATAAGGACTGGCTGGGGCCGGCATCGGCTTCGTGACGCGATTCTTGATTCAGTCTATTGATGTTCTCAAGATCCGGTTTCAGGTGAGTAATCTGGAGGATTTAATGGGTTGCTGATGCATGAAGTTAATCTTCTATTTTTGGTACTGTGCCTTTAAAACGACAGAAAAAGAACTTATCTCTTCGTTAAAAAAACAAGGGTCATAGTAGCTTCCTGACGATTTGAAACATCAATTTACAGTTTGAGGAAGGAAAGGTGCGATGATTAACATTGATGAAATGCTGAAAATTTTTCACTGAATGATTTGAGAAAGGTCTCGAGATCAATGGGTGACATATTTAAAGAAGTTTAGAAAGCGAATTCCATCCAGAAAAACATTTCAACAACCAGTGGTTAATTTTTGTTTCTGAACTTTGCATGGAAATCAGACGCTACTCGTGATTTGAGTATTACGGTCAATTTTTCTTCAACTGCCAGAATATAATTTTTTTTTTCAACGAGGAAATAAGGGCGAAATTCTTGGTGCTCATCCTCTTTTTTTCATTTGCGACTTTGCATAAAAAGAAGTTTTTTCAAGGAAAATGACTCTGCAGAAAGCTTTGAGGGCAAGTTCCTGCATCGTCACGTTGGACGCAAAATTTTGTTTGAGAAAGCGGCACTTATGAAAAATCAGAAAATTTATTTTTGGAGATCATAAAAAAATACATAGTTCTCTATTTCGTGATTTTCGAGCTTTTGTGTGGAATGACATCAAATTTCCCCAGCGTTCAGCGAACAAAACAGCCCTCGAAGCATTCCATTTGTAAGACTTTCGAGTGCGTAAAAATTTTTTTTTACTGTGTAAAATGTTTCTGTTGAAGCTTCCGTTTCTTATAAATATCGAGTTCTGCGCTAAACTTTCGATAGCGTCGTGAAACGTTTGTCATTTCACAGCGGCGACAATATGATGATCTCGTCGACTGCGTACGAAGTATGGTCCAATGAAAGGGATTCAAAGGATTGTACGAAGGCTACGTTGCAAGTTCTTGGAAGGCGTCGGTGGGAACTGGACTCATGTTTTTATCCTGCGAGAAAATCTGCAATATTTTCCTGGCCCGTCCCTTGAAAGCTTCGGTTTCTTAGTTACACTTCTGCCTCTAATTACCTCGTCAGCACGTGCTTCCTTGAGCGAGCAAAAATATTGTAGGGGTGAATGCTGTGATACGGAGAAAAATCCGTATCGGAGAATGAATTTGTTTGTACATGTATTGTCGTAATTTCGGCCGCATTTCAACATTCGTTCGTGTTCGTTTTCTTGAGAGTTGTGTTGAAAAAGCTCGTTGATTTTTCACGTTAATCCTACCTCCTAGGTACGCAGACTTGAAAGTTTTTAACAGTTACGCGAGTAACTTAAGGAGAGTAAAAACTTAAAATGTTTTAAACTGACCAGTTATTGACAGCTCATTTAAATATATATCTGAAGGTGTTTTTCTTAGTTTGCTATCTTTTTTTCCAGAGAAGCATGGAAGAAACGCGGTTTATTTAGTTGTGAATCATGAATCGCGAGTGGAATTTTATTTTTTATGATAGTGAAAAAAGATGTTGTGTTGCGGAAGTGGAGAATTATGAAACGGATGCCGAGACGCATCTGACGTGGACAGAATATGCCTTGTTCGTCGCCGGAAGTGGGATCATTACGTTGATGCTTTTGCAGGATATCGCTTTCTATGCGTTGAAAATACGGTTTCAGGCAATTTGTCGTGCTGTATCGATCCCGTGCGTCCATGAGCGATTTCACTTGGTCAGTTGCATTACTGTATCTGTGCCGTGAAATACTGTAAGTGTCTGCGTGAGCTGCGATTCATATTTATAGCCATACGAAAATAGCATTTTGTTTTTTATTTTACGCTACGTTGACCGGGTATCGTCTTTCACTTTTATTCCGAAAGCCACTAAAATGACGATCGAAGCGTTTTGTCAGTTAATCATGACAGTATTTCAGTAACATTCAGGATTTCTTATGATTTATTAGTCCGTTGAAAATTAAGGCAAGGAATAATCCACAGTAATTAGAAATTAGAACAGTCAAGTTTATCAAGCTGACGAATGTTCTCGAGAAAACTCGAGTTAAATCTCGATAACTCGAAGCTCCGATAATTACCTCCGTATGTGAACATTTTTTTTACAGTCCTTGTGTTGGTTTTAGAAAATGTATTTAAAATCTCCCTGTCTTGAAGGCTTTTCACCATCAAACCTTCATGACTCAAAATTCTATGAAGGCCTTTTGGCTGTTACAGTATTTTGACACGGGAAAGAGATAACTGATGAAAATACAGTACTGTATAACTTGATGCATTTTGAAAGTAAATGAAAGACTATTTGGGACAATTAATCCTTGCCTCCAAGTTCAGCATCTTGTCAACTCATTTAAAAAACAATTTAAAGCCCAGAATATCATCAAGTACAAATTTCTGTAAAGCATCTATCATTGGAGGGATTTCCCTAAACCCTTTTACCTAGTTTTTCGCATATACTGTATTTCACTTTCAAAATTCGGTTTCGCGCCTCCGTTGATTTGCTTCTTGCCGCTATTGTCGCCATCGCTGAGATGTTCTTGCGCCGTGTAGGATTCCAAGTCGTGGTATTTCATTGAAAAGAGGATGTTTTAGAATTTAGAGGAATGAAGATAAGTGAAGCTAATTAAATATTTTTTCATCGAATTTTCCCTTGAAGAAAAATAAGCTAAAATGCGTTCGATGGTCAGTGCGTCCATCCTACAGAACCGGCGCAGAAACGTTTCCAGAAATGGCTGCCACGCAAGATTGAGAAATGGCGTTGTCCCCGGCGTCGAAGCATCCTGCGGCAGCTAGTCGAGCAGCTCGATCCTTGATGGCACCAACCAGTTCCCCGAGACATGCGTCGCGAACATTTGCCAGGTTCTCTTCGGGTTTTGCGATGGTCGCTGCAAAGCTCTGTGAGAACTGAGGCACAGACTTCACTTCCTCGGCGGTGGTGGTGGTAGTTGTGTTTTTGTTGGGTTTCTTGGGGATCTGAGCGCCTCCTGCTCTGCGCGATATCAGGATTGAAGAGGCGGCTGTGGAACGAACACAGATTAGATAATTAACTTTCGTATTCTGGACTTGTCCTTCGTCTTGGGAGATTCGTCTGCGTGGTACTGTAAATTTTAACCGCGTCGCGTTTCGAAAATCCCGGGGGTCACCGTATTTCTGAAATTGGCGGTTGGTTCGTTTGGTGATGGATGAAGATGGAGGATTTTACTTTCGATCAGTGTTCAGGCTACGGAGAACTACGGGGTTCTTGCGTGTTGTGGCTGCATAATTTGATTTTCTACCCAGGAGTGTTTCTTGGCGATACAGTAAAATCTCCTTACGGGAAATACTGTTAAAAAAATTTTCTCAAGACAGTACAACAAACTTTTTCACAAGTCCCTGCAGACAACCCATAGATTACATGTTAAAACAATCTCAGTGTTACCAACTTCCGAATCAGTGTTATAACAAAGTTCTTGGAGGAACGATTAAATCTCAAAACGAAAATTAGAGAAAATCGACAAGCATTTCCAGAATGGGAAGATGTGACCAAAACCCTACCATTGCATCTTCTAGAGAATCAATTGATCTTCAAATTCGATTTTGACGAAATTCAGCATGAGAACCCTCGGCATTTGGCTAGCGTTATTACCATGTTCGTGTCTCCCTTATTTAATCGCATCATATTTTTAATAGGATTATATTTATATTAATGTGGTCGAGTGTGTGTTATGCTGAGGAGAGATGATGCAAGTCGGCGCCTCTCTGAAGACCTTATGCGTGACCGACCCCGGTCGTCGCCCAAGCATTGGGCTAAGGACTCAGTCGGCTAACTACAAGAGTTCTAGGCCAAAGTCCAATCATTAGACCTTCCCAATGTCCCAACGACTACGTAATAGTGGCCTTCATCTATTTGTGGTAGTGTGTCTTTAGTATGATCCAGAAAGGATTTATCTCTACTTTAGAAACGTGAGCCATGAGGCTTGCACCCAGCTGCAAGCTTGCATCAGGATTGGGGAGGGGATCAGGATCTCACTGCTCATTTTTTTTTGGTGGCACGTCTCACCCCGACCTCCTAAATTTTGAGAATAGTGCACTCTTGTGAAGGTAGCATGAAGTGTGCTATCTAAATTACTGGTCCTGCGCCTCATTCATACCCAAAAACAGCTGTGGAGAACAGCAGCGTAGTGGAAGAAGTTGCCTGAAAACTACTTTTTTTTCTGGAAAGTTTTCACTCAAAGAGTTCTTGTGACCACACAGTGGCATTGGGGAGCGCAAGTCTCCCATTCGAAGGGGCATTGAACAAGCTTTCATTTGGCTTTTTTTTTCATTGTCATAGCTTGATTTGCTACTGAGCTACCTCAACTTGAAGATTGGTTCGTTTTTTTCTTTCCCACCCTGTTTAGTGATTAGGCTTGAAGTTTGCGAGGAATATATTGCCGTGTCTGTGGGTTCCTAGAGNCAACTTCCGAATCAGTGTTATAACAAAGTTCTTGGAGGAACGATTAAATCTCAAAACGAAAATTAGAGAAAATCGACAAGCATTTCCAGAATGGGAAGATGTGACCAAAACCCTACCATTGCATCTTCTAGAGAATCAATTGATCTTCAAATTCGATTTTGACGAAATTCAGCATGAGAACCCTCGGCATTTGGCTAGCGTTATTACCATGTTCGTGTCTCCCTTATTAAATCGCATCATATTTTTAATAGGATTATATTTATATTAATGTGGTCGAGTGTGTGTTATGCTGAGGAGAGATGATGCAAGTCGGCGCCTCTCTGAACTGGAATACGCACTGGCTGGGGCCAGCAGCGGGTTCGTAACCCGATTCCTGAGTCAGCCGATTGATGTTCTCAAGATCCGGTTTCAGGTTAGTAATCTGGAAGGGTTACAGGGTTGCTGATGCATTAGGTGGCCTTCATCTATTTGTGGTAGTGTGTCTTTAGTATAATCCAGAAAGGATTTATCTCTACTTTAGAAACGTGAGCCATGAGGCTTGCACCCAGCAGCAAGCTTGCATCAGGATCAGTGGATCAAAATCCCACTGCTCTCAATTTTTTTGGTGGCACTTCTCACCCCGACCTACTAAATTCTGAGAATAGTGCATCCTTGTGAAGGTAGCATGAAGAGTGATATCTAAATTACTGGTCCTGCACCTCATTCATACCCAAAAACAGCTCTGGAGAACAGCAGCGTAGTGGAAGAAGTTGCCTGAAAACTACTTTTTTTTCTGGAAAGTTTTCACTCAAATGGTTCTTGTGACCAGACAATGGCATTTGGGAGCGCAAGTCTACCATTCGAAGGGGAATTGAACAAGCTTTCATTTGGCTTTTTTTTTCATTGCCATAGCTTGATTTGCTACTGAGCTACCTCAACTTGAAGATTGGTTCGTTTTTTTCTTTCCCACCCTGTTTAGTGATTAGGCTTGAAGTTTGCGAGGAATATATTGCCGTGTCTGTGGGTTCCTAGAGTATTGTTGAGTGATGATCCGAACAATGAATTATCTGTCTTGTATTTGAACTGCAGTAGAATCGGGTTACAACGAATCAATGCTCACGAAGTATTTTTTTCAGTCCCTATCCTAAAACCACGATGTTATTTTGATTTCATTTCAACGAATTTTGTTCGTAACAAATGTTTTTTCGAGGTTCCAAATGATTATTTGTAACAAAATTCTACTGAACGATATAATTGAAAATATAAAACCTGGATAGTAATAGTTGAGGAGTTCTATATTTAAATGCAGCGTTTATTTCGGAACTCATTCGTATACCCGCGGGATTATTTATGAGGAGGGCGGGAACTTGTTGATGCAAAGGAAGAATCGAGAATTGTTCTATTCTCATTCCAGATTCAGTCGGAAAATGTGTCCGGGAAGAGGAAGCCGAAGTACCGTGGAATGGTACAAGCATCGAGAAAAATTCTACGCGAAGAAGGTTTTCATGCTTTTTGGAAAGGACATGTGCCGGCGCAATTCCTTCAAGTCACCTACAGCAGTGTTCAAGTTAGTACTGTACCTAGCACTACAGTTGAGCCTCGATGACTCGAATTGCCGGAATTCGAACCCCTCCCTAAGTTGGATTGTTTTCGAGCGCGGCTGAATTCCTTTAGAAGTACTGTACTGTACATTGAAAGCCTCTCTAACTCAAAGGCTGTACCTCTCAAACCTCTGTAAGTCGAATTTTCTGAGGGCTTTTGGCTATTACTTTCTCAACGCAGGAGAATGAATCTCCAGAATGTCAAGTACTGTAGATGTCGCCTGAAAGCAATACAAATTTTGTTTGATGTGGTTTTGAATGGAAGTGAAAGACTGATTGGGCTAATGAACCCTTGCTTCCAAGTTCAGCANAAGGACATGTGCCGGCGCAATTCCTTCAAGTCACCTACAGCAGTGTTCAAGTTAGTACTGTACCTAGCACTACAGTTGAGCCTCGATGACTCGAATTTCCGGAATTCGAACACCTCCCTAAGTTGGATTGTTTTCGAGTGCGGCTGAATTCCTTTAGAAGTACTGTACTGTACATTGAAAGCCTCTCTAACTCAAAGGCTGTACCTCTCAAACCTCTGTAAGTCGAATTTTCTGAGGGCTTTTGGCTATTACTTTCTCAACGCAGGAGAATGAAACTCCAGAATGTCAAGTACTGTAGATGTCGCCTGAAAGCAATACAAATTTTGTTTGATGTGGTTTTGAATGGAAGTGAAAGACTGATTGGGCTAATGAACCCTTGCTTCCAAGTTCAGCATTCTGTCAACTCATTTAAGCAGCAATTTAAGGCCCAGAATATCTCAAATTATCCTTAACTGCAATTTAGCCATCTCTCCCACATGTCTTTGTAAGGACACGTCAGGAGCTTCTGCAGCTGACATGATATTGACCCGAAATATTTTCCAACAATTTATGCTGAAAAATGCCACCTTCAAATGCTGCGTTCTCACGTGAAGGAATGATGGACTGATCGTTTCGTCATCCTTCGGCATTTGTTTTCTAGTTCGGGACCTTCGAACTTTACTCCGCATATGCATCCCGGCTGTTTCCAGCATTCAGCAAACAAAAACAGCACGTGAAGCATTTCATTTGTGGGACTTTTGCGGGAGTGAGTGCAACTACTGCCTCATTTCCGCTCGATCTCATCAGAACTTGTTTGGTTGCTCAAGGAGAACCAAAGGTTTGTGTATCTGTTTGATTTTTCCTACTTGAGAAAACTAGTAATCTGAAGTCTGAATTTTTCAGGTGTATTCTTCCATGTATTCAGTGGGACGAAGAGTGATCAAGAAAAATGGATTACTTGGGCTTTACAAGGGTCTTGGACCATCCAACGTTCAAGTTGCTCCCTACACGGGTTTCCAGTTTGGATTTTACTCGGTTTTCATGAACTTTTTTCAACCTCTGTTGGGTAAGTTTCCAGTCTCTCCTTTAGACTTGTGATAAAATAGGCATCCATTTGATTGAATTTACTGCAAAGATATCTACGAGGGTTGTCCCACTTGGGCACGACCTTGATTATTTCTAGAGTAGGTGTGACTGTAAAAAAAAAAAAAAAAAATGATATAGCCCAGTACTCCCCAACCTGTGGCCTGCGCCGGTCTGCGGAAGTTTTTTGCCAATCTGTGAAAAATTTTCAGCACAATAAATTTTTTACAAGACAGGATGAAGTCTGTTCTCTTTGCCCAAAATTTTAGAAGGACAACGGCAGTTGAATTCTCTGATGAAAAGAAAAGTCGGCTTTTCTCCTAAGAACACTTAAGACAACTTTTCACCTGCTGAAAATTACTGCATTTCAATTTATCATTCAGAAGAAATCTTGTTCCACGCCCAACTTTCTAATTGCTTGATGACATTCGTAACTGAAATTTTCCTTTAAATACCTGCTTAATAAGATTCAATCAAAACTTAGGCGAGTCTGCAAAATTTTATGAAACTTTGCCAGTCAACAGCATTTTTTTTTTTTTTAATTTGCTGGACCACGGGCCCAAGAAGGTTGGGGAACACTGATTCAATATAACCCATGATTTAAGGTTTTGGGGTTTTTTTTTTCAGATAGAAAAAAATGATTTACTGCACAAAAACTTTCCAGTTATGGCCAGAGATCTCCACTCTTGTCAGTATGCTGAAAATCGTCAGGCCAGCTGAAAATTAAAATTTCTTTGCTGTTGTAACCATTTTCTAAAATGTAAAAATGACATGTTTTAAAATTTCAAGAATTGTTAACAAACGTATATCTAATTTTATTTTCAAGGAAGGGAAGACGGAAGGAGTATGTCTTGTCCGTTATTCAGCGGGGCCTTTGCCGGATTCGCTGCAAAAAGTCTCGTGTATCCACTGGATGTTGTGAAAAAGCGGTTACAAATACAGGACATGGGGGAAATACGAGCGTCACATTTCGGGAAGGTGAGATATTGCATTTTAATTCTGCAAATGTTTCCTGCGAAGTAAATTTTACTGAAGTAGCCTGGTTTCTAGATTCTTTGAACTGAAACTAACTTCGATTGTTGTCGAGAGCTAATTCATGGTTTGGAGAAATCTCAGAAATCATCATTTTCGAAAATCCTTCCAAGATTAGCCCTGGGCCCGATCAAGTTACCGAAATTGGATTCTAATGAAAATAAAATAAAGTTTGATTATTGCAGACAAAAATTGCAATTTTGCCGAAGTAAAAAAAAAAAAAAAAATGACGGGTGACTAATTCCCTGGAGCTCAGTCATTGCTTCAATGAACTATCAAATAAGAAGCTCCGGAACATTAAGATGGACAGGTGCAGCAAATCTCCGCTTCTCAACGGAATTTTCAATACAAATAAAATACCTGCACAATCCATGAATTATGAAAAATAAATGTACGTGGACTAGACTTAAGTTATTGACCGTTACTTTAAAAATTGTCATTGGGTTACCGACGTAGCTGTGTACAGTATTCTTCAGGAGAATCAAGACTACGGAAGTGTAAAACGTTGAGTACCTGTTCGTCTCTCGAAGTTACAAGACATTCAAAAAACTTCCTCTTCACACAGCTGCGACAATATGACGGTCTAGTCGACTGCATACGAAAAATGGTCCAATACGAAGGTTTCAAAGGACTGTACAAAGGCTACGTTGCAAGTTCGTGGAAGGCGTCGGTGGGAACGGGACTCATGTTTTTCTCCTACGAGCAAATCTGCAACATTTTCCTGGCCCATCCCTTGAAAGCTTCAGTTTCTTAGTTACACTTCTGCCTCTAATTACCTCGACAGCACGTGCTTCCGTGAGCGAGTAAAATTATTGTAGAGGTGATTGCTGTGATACGGAGCAAAATCCATACCGGTGAATGAATTTGTCAGTATTTTCATAACTTCGGCAGCATTTCAGCATTCGTTTGTGTTCAGTTTCGTGAGGGTTGTGTTTAATAGCTCATTGGTTTTTTGTGCGATTATGATGAATCATCCATGAGTTGGAAATTTCGAGAATTGTCAATGCGCTCTTGCTATTCTTCGCCTTTCGGAATGTCTCCTATGATGCAATTTGGCAGGTCAAGAAATGTTTGATGAGTTCATATACTCTGAAGGTGCTTTGCTTCGTTTGCCATCTTTCTTTTTCCAGAGAACATAACTTGAACATAACTCGAACGATAGAAACACGGCTTATTCGGTTTCGGTTCCGAGTTTTCTGTGAAATCGTGAATCGCAAGCGGACTTTTATGTTCGGGGACCGTGAAAAAGTTTTCGCGGGGCGAAAATGGTGGGCTACGATCCGGATGCCGAGACGCATCTGTCGCAGACAGAATATGCCTTGGCCGGCGCCGGAAGCGGGATCATTACGCGGTTGCTTTGCCAACCGTTCGACGTGTTGAAAATACGGTTTCAGGTAATTGTTTCCAGCAGTCGTTAATTTTGATTCTTGGCTTATGTTTTAAAATTTATTTCTATTCCGCTGTTTCTACTGGAATATTTTCAAAGCGTTTCGGACTTGGCTGATTTACCGTATTTGTTCGAGTGCCATTTTCCAAATTTGAGTGGAGAAAAAATAGATGTGCGTCATGGACGAGTATAAATTTTTTTTATTTACAGAAAATAAGGTGTATATTAAACATTAATTAATGAGGAATTTTGGACCATAGAAAATATTTAAATGGGAAAAATTAAATGAGTCAAATTCGTGTCGAAATTCAAATTTTTGAAATACAGAAGAATCTCATAATGAGGAATGCGACGAAGTATTTTTTCGTGTCCAATAGCCACAATGTTGAATGCGTTACTTCATGACGAATTTTTCGTTGCAACGAAGCTATTTAACTGGTCCCGATGGCTTCGGTGTGCCAAGATTTTACTGTTCTGCTTCGTGGTTCTACAGCCAATAAAAATGGGGTGCCCGTCGACCCGGGGATAGGATTTCATCGAAATTTTCAGCTGAAAAACCCCACCAGGGCACGTGGTACTCATGTAAATACGATAATACTGCCTGTCGTCCGGAATATATTTTCTTGATAAAATTTGTCACTGATGTAAGTCATTTTTCAATTCCTCCGTCCTGATCATCAGGCGGTCATGACGAGGTCAATGGGTGCTCAATTTTTTTCCACTAAGAAAGACGGCAGTCATTCATATTCTAGATTGTTTTCTTTTTTTCAAAACCAATCGTATGCGTGACTTGAAAATAATGTTGAGAAAAAGCGTTCAGAACGATTTAAATTCGAAGAAAAATCTGCAAGTACTGTACTTGTGAAGTGTTGGGCCATGGACCATGTTAAAAAAGGTCCGTTCGAACCTGCATATAATTCCTTCCGTTCGACGTTTCGTTACTGTGTTATTCAACAGATACAAACGGAAATGCGAACGTCGACTACGAAGCCGAAGTATCGCAGTTTGATTCAAGCCACAAAGAAAATTCTTCGGGAAGAAGGATCTCAAGCGTTTTGGAAGGGTCATCTTCCCGCTCAGTTGCTATCGATAGCATTTGGCGGAGTGCAATTCACGTCTTTTGAGCTGTTCACGAAAATCGCGTGGCTGTTGGACGCCCCTGGATCGGGGCACTCGGGTCACCACCACGGGCATATTTTGCATTTCTTTTGTGGGGTTTGCGCCGGCGTGACAGCCACTACTTTGACGTTCCCCTTGGATCTGATCAGAACGTGTCTCGTTGCTCAAGGAGAGCCCAAGGTGAGCAAATAACTGACATAAGTGGGACCCCGACATACGGACAATACGACTGAGGGGCGCTTGAAAATAAAATAAAAATCTGCCCGGACATCTGGAAAATGTCTCGAGATATGGGCACTTCTCCAACATCTTCATCTCTTGAACAAATTAAGTTGCAACAAAAATTAAAATAAAATTCGTAATACCTTGAAATTACTGCAATTTCAAAATCAAAAATAGGCTAGTATTGTGCTTTTTTCAAAGTTTTTCCCTACTGTGTGTGCGGAGTATATATGTAATTGTTCTTGTTCCTTTCTTCTTGAGCTCCTTATGAAACCAAAAGATCAGATTCTTTGTTGTTTTCTACAAGGTGAAGTTATTTTCTGTTTCTTAAAGTTGAAAAGTAATTTTCATTCAATCTTTTGGGAACTTCATTCCGTATTTTCAATGAACAGGAATTGAAGTCTACGGAAAAAAAGTGATCCGAAATTCGAATGATTTGACATTGCTACAAGGTTCAAGCACCAATCACGTCCGCATCTCGGGGCCCCATTGTATAATGCGTGAAGATCAATTGCACTGAAACTAATCGATATGACAGGTTCACAAATCGGTTTATGCGGTCGGAGCTTCTGTGATAAAAAAGAATGGGTACAGAGGCCTGTTTCAGGGCCTCGTCCCAGCTGCCATTCAGGTTGCCCCGTTTACTGGGTTGCAATTTGGCTTCTATTCATTTTTCTCGCACCTGATCATGCCAAAGAGTGGTGAGTATTTTTTTAGAACTTCAACAAACACGCGAAGTGCCAAATGACGAAAATCTGACCCTTTTTTTCTTGCTGCGTTTCTAAGGTTTAAACTGTAGAAATACGACCAATTTTCAAGCGTTTCGAGTTATGAATTTTCAACGAAAAATTTCAACGTCTCTAAATGATTTTAAATTTTCTGAATAGTTGCTTATATTTGCGTATCAATGTTCGGGAAATTTACGAAACTCTTTCAAAAGATTGTTAGTGTTCCAAGCTGTCGTCATATTTGAGATACAAATTTCAGCAGATTCGAAAACATTTTCTTTTCCTTCGGTGAGATCAGTGATCATGTCAAAAAACGGAATTATTTGTTTTGGGATTAGTCAGCCTTATATATTGTAATTACACTAACTCACTCGAATTACAGATCAAGGAAGGGAAAAAACTGTGCTCAGAACTTTACTAAGTGGAGGATTGTCTGGAATGGCTGCCAAATCTCTTGTGTATCCTTTGGATGTTGCCAAGAAAAGAATGCAGATTCAAAACATGGAAGAAATCCGGGCACCGCATTTTGGGAAGGTAAACTAAAATTTTAAAATTTGTTTTTAGCAGTGATGTACATATTCAGCCTTTTTCACTGTATGAAATCAATGTGTAAGAGACTCATGTTTTAGGAATAATAATCGGGAAAGGTCCCTATTAGAAATACTTTACTGTATTTGCATTTAAGTACAATACACATGCCCTTTTTTGTTATAGAATTAAATTTAGAACCAAATTCAAAAAATTAAATTGCATTTAGAACCAAATTCAAAAAATTAAATTGCATTTTAATCAATTGTCAAACCCACAAACTCTTCATCATAAGTTTGGAAGATGGTGTACAGTACTTGGCTAAAATTTGAATACTTCAATTTACAGTTGAACCTTGATAACTTAAACCTCCCTGTCTGAATCCCCTTAGAATTTATGCATTTAAAACCTTTCTAAGTCAAAAGCTTTTCCCCTCTAACCTCCATAAGTCAAATTTTATGTGGCCTGTTGGCTTTCATTTTCTTGACACTAGGGAGAAAAAACGCAATGAGAACAGAAATGGATTTGTTTTAGAAGGGGGTGAGACTTAATTGGGCAAATGAACCCTAACTCCAGGATACTTCTCATTTAAGAAGTAATTTCAGCCTTAGAATATCATAATTTACAATTTTGAGCACTTTTTTATGCTTCCCAGGACAAAAAGGCTTTGTATTATAGCTCAATTCTAAACCTCCCTAAGTCAAAATTTTTTTCCTGGTTCTTTGAAGTTTGACTTGGAGAAATTTGACTGTATAATTAATAATATCAATATTGGGCACATTTTTGCCAAATAAATGTGATCCTTTGGTAAGCAATTAATGAAAATCTAAAAAAATTACAGCTGAAGAAGTATCGAAATTTGGTGCACTGCATGCAGTCAATGATGAAGCATGAGGGCATGCGAGGTCTCTTCAAAGGTTACTCAGCAAGCTTATGGAAAGCTGCCCTGTCATCGGGCTTCCATTTCTGCATTTACGAGCAAATTTGCAACTTCTTCCGCTATCATCCGATCAGGCTCTTGTGAAAAGTTTGCATCAAGTTCAGCAGCATTCGTGGTTAGAAATGGAGTATCATTTTTGTCTGGGTCCAGCGAAATCAATGCTTTGAAACAGTGCCTTTCGTCGACAAAATTCACTACCGTTATAAAATGATGGCAGGGTACAGAAACTATCCACTTGATTTTTGGGATGGGATTCTGCGCATTACGAAAGAGCTATTTTGAAATTGAGAGTTTCACTTGGGGGAAATATTTCAGAATTGTTCGAAGTTAAGAAACCTCATGACCTGGACGGAGGAAAAAAAATGGTTGCGTTGAAAATCGTTGGACCCAGAATCGTCGTTGACCTTTTTCAGTTTTCTGCGGTGATCTAACGAGATTCGGAGAGTGGATTGGATTGATTGAAAATGTGAACTGACTCATTCCGTGTGAGCCAGGATAGTGAGCTAGCCATGTAAGCTAAAAAGTCGAGATTTTTAGTTGAAAAATTAGGAACGCGAGCTTTATGGTAGCATCAAATGATTGCCATGATGAACGGGGTTTAGTTGAAATGCAGTTTTGAACGGAAATATTGTGAGAATTATTTACACATGCATGTAAGTTTCGCATGATTCTCGCACATTGATAGTCGGTTTTTATTCGGTACGAGATCTGACAAATCCACGCTTCATTCATCACTGTTCATCAAGGAGCATATATGTCACAGACGACCCAATTTTGTTCATTATTTAGTCATGCTTACACAGGAAATAAATTAATCTACCGAAAGAAATTGTTTTCTGATTGGAAATTTGTGAAACAATATCCCATATTTTGATCTTTGAATACTGTATTCCATTTGTGTTGAATCTCGTAGCTGCGTTCTCGTAATTATAGAAACTCAATCTAAACTTACGAATCCATTCAACGTAGCCGATTTGAAGCTAATTGCTTGGAACAGCGAAATAATTCTTATCAATAAAAATGTGCAGTACAGTAGGATGCTGTATTCCCGAAATTATTGCTCATAGCTTTTGATTCTACTCTAGAACCCGGAATTTTTCTACCTTCCGGACTTGGCCATTAATCCCAGAGCATTTTCGCACGCCATTTACCCAAGACGTGATACACGATAAAATTGGCGTACATCTGTGGTGACTTTCGCTGCATTTCTGACTTTTTTCGCATCTTGATAAATTAAAACAGTAATGTTTTTAGTCAAGGGGTGAACACGCGGTTATCTGGCTAATGAACCTGGTGTATGTGAAGAAACAGAACAATACTCACCTTTCACATTTCCGCCAGACATCTTCTCAAGCACGGCGTTCTTCTTCAAACTTCCCACGGACATGAATCCGATTTTAGGGATCCCGGTGCTGTTCCAAGATCGTCCCTGGGTTTGCGAAAGCCCAGGATGACCCAGCTTCTCGTTCACGAACTTCAGCAAGTTTTCCTAGATGTCGCCAGAGATTCGTTCATATACAATTTTATACTGAGGCAGGCACTGTTCGACTTACGAGCTGAGAGGAATACGAATCCCGATTACGTCCGCAGTGGTCGATCAAAACTTCGGAAATGGACGCCAACCTAAACCACTGTGCTAAAGATGTGATCTCGTACTTGTCGAAGGACCTCTCCAGCTTTTGATTCGAATCACGGTACTTCTTTGTCAAAATCTGTCCACAAGAGAATCAAATAGAAAAGGAATTCTCAGCCAAAATCAGCTTCAAGAAAAAGAACCTGTATCAGAAGCCATCTGAAAAGTTCGAGGGACTTCGACATGCGATTCAAATCTTTTTGATTCTTCTCTTGCATTTTCGAAATAAGGATGGAACGTTGAACGGAGTCTTCGGCTTTCACGATCTCAATGGTCAAGCTTTCACGTCCGAAAATTCTCCCGATTTCTTCCGTGATGTCCATCAGAGCATCTTGCATACCTAAGATTTGGTAGTGGAATGGATCCCCCTGCAAATAAAATTAACGGAGACATGATGCTGAGAATACTTTTTACGAAGGATCCTGCCGAACATTGATTATAGGTACGTTAAACGCGGGAACTTCAATAAAACCCTTAAATATGGCGAAAAACTAAAAATTACGCAAACGATATAGCTGTCAACTGCTGTACGCCTCTGAAAACATTGAAAAACTTCGAAATTGATGGATGTGCGGGATCAAAAGTAACCCGCCGACGACAGGATACTGTTGAAGAAATTCTTTCTGGCTGGAAAACTAGAAAAAACTTTCCTAACTAGGCATAATCCACACTTCCTTCCTATCAGCAATAAACGGACAACTTAGAGTAATGAACTTCCTTGTCTAAAATCGAGAGAGAAAAATGCAACCTATACCGTAAATAATTACAACTATTTCAAGCATAACATGCGTTCGGCCTGCATGTTTTTCAGCAGGTTATTTCATTACGGTACTCTATTTACTGAAGACAAATACAGCACCTTTATTTTTCAGCCTAGAATTCAGATAAAACCCTTTTCCAGATCGTGAGTAAGATGCATTCCACATTTTCAGTGATAGAAAATATTTTGAAAAAGAAACTACTTCAGAATTTGAATTGAATTGGAATCCAATTAATTTTCAGTAATTGCCTTTTTTGAATTACAGTAATTGTAGAAATGGTCCACAATTTTACATCAAAATCAAGTATGACACGCACTTAGGCTTGCAAAATACCATACCAACACAAGAAACACACCCTCCTTTTTTCCACATAATTTAAAAAATAGAAAGGGGCCTTTGGTACGCAAGGAAGGTAAGTACAGTATCTCACTGTACATTTACACTCAAATGTTTCCAACAATACTGTACTTGATTTAATGATACTCGTACTGTGTTCGAAGTCCGAAGGAAGTATTCATTCCATCTTTCAATTAAATTCAGCTCAACACACTTCAAATATAGGCCGCATCGAAACGTTTCTAAATGGAAAAAGCACGGCCTAGATAAAAACATGAATACGTCGTCTGCATCAGACATGAAATTTCACCTCTGATACAGCAAAAGGCTCCAACAAAGGCACATTCTTGATCAGCTCGTCATCAAAACACATGGGCTCTTTTCGTTCCACCACCTTCGCACCCTTGGCTGGATGAACCACTGGAAGTTTCTTGTGTTTCGGCTTCATCCAACCGAAATCTTGCGGCGGCAGTGGTGGTGGCGGCGGCGGCGGCGAAGGCACCGTTTTAGCGACGGATTCCTTCCTAACGACACTCTCTTTCTTATCGACAAGAAGTTTTTGCTTCAATGATCGACGATCGCGATTCGGAGCTAGTTTCTTGGTGAAAGTGTCCGAGGTGCTTCGGTGGGTGAGCTTGGGTTTCTTAGGGTGGCCGGAATCGATTCTCCGAATATTATTCGAACGGGTCGCCGTGGTGGAAGAAGCGCGGCGGAAGGGAAGAGCCAGGTATTTGCCGAAGGATTCCTTTAGTGTCGTGGTCAAAGCGAAGGTTTCCCGCGTTGCTCCATTGGCATCTTCCTGGTGAATCACGAAGTACGTATATCACATTGCACGTCACGACTCTCCGCTATTGCACATCCTGCGATCTTTGTTATTGCAGGCGTAGGTATGAATGTAAAAAAAAATATGTAGCCCATGATGTTACTGTACAAGGTTCTGGGATTTCTTTCAAGATAATTTTTTTTTTTTTTTTAATTTACTTCATGATAAGTGAAGACTGTGCAGATATGGCCAGAGTTCTCACCCAGGATACAGAATGCTGCAAATTTTTCAGGCCATCTGAGAATTGAAATTTACTTGCTGTTTCAACCATTATCTAAAATGTAAAGAATATATTGGTTAAATTTCCAAGTGAATCAAGATTTCTCTATTGAACGTATTTAAAATTGCACAGTCGAGGAAAAAATTAATTGAGTGCAAACCACTAGATTTTCGAGAGAAAAAAAACTTGTCGACTATATCAAAACTAATGAGACTCACAGTTTGTTCCATTGAAAGGGCCACGGCAAACATGAACTGCGTTTTAGTCCGATCAGGCGACTGCGTGGCGAAAAAAAATCGTCATGAGATCAAACGGGTCCAACATACTGCCACCATTTATTTTCATGAACATTCTTCTCAGAGTGAAATAATCAAGCAGACAATAAACAGATTTCAATCCATCGCAACGACACCAGTTCGAAAATTACAGGATGTCCTAAAATCCCAAAAAGGTTACTCAGCAGAAATTGTTAGAATTTTCAAAACATGTGGCACGCAACGAACACGAAAGAGCATCCTAAACATTTGAAGATGCGACAAGAAGGTAAAGAAATTACCGTACAAAATTTCAAACAGAATACAGGAATAGGAAAAATCGGTTAAAAGGGTAAAAAAAAACTAAATTTTTGTTTCCTCTCGAGGGAAGCCATACAATAGCGACATCTACAGGAAAGTACTGTAAATAAAACTAGTTTTCCTTGCGTATATGTAACTTTTTCAAGATGTCACGAATACGATCCAAAAGATGAAAAAAATTTCGGAATTTTGTTTTCATTTCCTGAAAGGTGAACAAACGAACGTGCGATGATTTTTTGCAAGTTTTCCATCGCCTAAGCTCTTACGTTGTTTTCCGGGAGAAGCCTCGGCGTCACGCAACTCGCTGGCACCGGAACTGAAATTGGAATCAATCCCGTGTGCGGTGGCGCCATCTCGTGTCGAATCGGCAGCATTCCACTCGTCAGAAACTCCTTGCTTTGCCCCGAACACGGCATATTCTGAATGCTCTTGTTGGCCACACTGGCGACGATCTTGGACAACGCGTCCGTGCCATCTCTTGTGCCATTTCTCTTGGGTAGGATGGAAGAGGACGCCTTCTGCCGCCCCTTCCAAGGGTTGGTCAGGAATTCCATCCTCTTTTTTTTACGACAGATCGGAAGATCTGTCACGTTTAAGCGTCACTGCGGCTTCAGCATCTTATTAACGTACATCATGACGAAAGGGTAAAATGTGGGTTAACAGGAAGCCTTTCCGAGTAGGAATTTAAGACATTCCTGAAGGTTCCATCCGGTGTCTCATCGCAAGGCTCATGAAGGTTCTCTCATTTATCCACACTGACATCGTCTTTGATTATTACACATCTCAAGACTTCATATTCTGAAAGTGCGTACAGTAAAGTTTTATTCAAAATGATACGTTAAAACTGGACCAAGCCTTTTTTCCATGCTTGAAATCTCATCACTTGCAGTGAAATCACCGAAAACCGAGGAACTTATCATAATAAACCCAGAACATCGTCTACTGAACACACTTGCTTCAAGCAGCTCATGTTCATATTAAACTGTCTTAAGTTTCATCGCTTCAGTTTCATTTACGAAAAATGTGGTAACACTTTTCACTAGCATGAATCATCCAATACTCTTTGCTAATTCTGTGTTTTGTAAGCATGAAATAAGTATATCCTTGGCAAAATTAATAAATATCTTTGGCACGTTTTCAAAAAGGATGAATTGAGCTACTGTACTTTTCTTTCATCCTCTAAAAAACTACGAATAACTTTCACTATGACAAATTCCCAACGGAATTTCTTCACTGGAGGGAGTACAGTATATTCGAATGACCGTTGAAAAGGGATCCCCATTTTCAACTCTTGCAAAAAACAGTTATAATGAACTAATCTACAAAAATTAAATACTCCAAGCTCAGAAAAAATCAAAGCGTGTTTACGCAGAGGAAAATTTTCAACAGCACGATTCATCGATGTCGAAAGATAATGGAAGCAACTTTTCTTCGCGGATTTTCTCCAACGACTGCAACATTTCACTCCATGGTCCATGCAGCGTTTTGAATATCTTCACCGCTTTAGACCACGAGATCTCAACGTTCTTCCGAATTCTACAATAAATTTCGAAAGAATAATTTTTCAAAGATGAATACCGAGAGTCGATGCTGACAATTTGAAACTTACTCGTTATTAAGAGGAGATCCTTTTTTCTGCTCCGACATTTGCGCTGCCAATCCGATCGCAACTTCCAGGTATTTGCACAACTCGTATCCGTATTCAATCGAATTCGGGCCAAATCTCGCGGCAACACAAACGAGCGAAAGATCCAGAAAATGTAAACTTTTTCCAAAATCTCTTCGAATTGCGTAACACCTCGCAAGCGTATCGTATGTGACAGAACGGGACCGATTGTGCTTGAAAAGAACCCTTTCACGGATTTCCAATGCAGACAGAAGATGGTTGAATGCGGATGAAATTCCTGCGTCGAATTCGTCCATCCCTACAGATAAAAATGAAATAAAATAAAAGATTTGAAGTTAGAAAGGAATTTGCTGATTTCGAAAAATAAATGCCATCAGTAGTTTCAGTACAGTATATTCATTATTATTTTTATAAGACGTCTGAATCGAAGCATCGTTTGAACTCTGACGAAAAAAATGCATCATCAGACGAATTATTAAAAAATAATTTGACACTCAAGATTTTTTCCACTGCCTGAATTTAATTTTTAGAATGACAGATGGCGGCCACCTGATTAAATATCCTGACTCGAAAAAAGTCCATTTTTACATCAGAGCTTCACCGGGAAATTCATTTCTAGCGGAATTAAAATATTTAATCTTTCCGATCTTCACGTTTAGTCGCACAGGGCACAGCACAACTGTACTTCTTTTTTTAGACAGGCTCAAAGTCTTTACGCCTTTATTTCTTGCGTGAGCATGAAATTATTAAAAGTTCATTTTGAAGTTCCATATTTTTCATCAGCTTCTGATTTTACGACAGCGGCAGCAGAGTTGGGAATCCTTTCACAAAAACCCAGGTGTCAATTATTTAATAATAATAAAAAAGCATACAGTTCAGGAGCAGCAGTCGTCAGGAGGAAAAGAACCCATGAAACATCCACAAGATGGAATCTTCACAGTGATCAATAGCCAAATAAAAATTTACCTTTTTCCCATCTGACATTCGATTTCTCCATGTCGTTTTCCAAACTTTTGACATCTACTGATGATTGACAGGAATTGCACTTGACTTCGTCTGAAGAACTCAAAGCATGTCCACACTCTGGACATGCAAACGCGTCCAACCAAGCCTGAAACAATAAAATCACACTTTTTCAATTGAAAAATCACGATTACTGTATTTTTGAAACAGCTCACCCAAACACCGTCGTCAGGATCGCGGCAAGCCGAACATGCGCATTCAAAAAAATATTGCTCCGCGAGCTCCTTTTTCCTCTTCACTTTCCTGCTTCGTTTTGCAAACGGTCCTGAAATGCGAGGATTCATCATAAACTTCAAATTCCTTCATAAAAAAAACTGGGAAAACATTTGGGAAATTACCGTAACAGTTGAAGAGATCGTCGCCTTTCTTAACGCTCTCCGCCACGCGAACAACGATGACGTTTTTGTAAAAACTGAAAAAAATAAACCGTTATATTTCCTCTATAAAATCGTGTTTCGTTTCTATCAGAAGTACCTGGTTGAGATGTTTGGAACGCATGAATGGTTCATCATCCCCGAGCATGGAAAAATACCGGTTGCCACTTTCGTTTCCCGCAAAGCGACGAATTCATCACGTGAAAAGCTTTCGATTCCTCTACGTTTTTCTTGCCCATCTTCCATCACATGACCGATGGCATGCGCATTCACTATTAGCTGGTTGATGTGCTTCATCAGAGCTTTCTTCACGATATCGATAATCGCGACTTGGTCCAGTTGCGGGTAGGTTTTCTGAAGGGTTTCCAATTTTCCGAAGTATTCCGTCTTCGTTTCAAGCCACCGGATAAGTAAATTTGCGTTCTGAAAACAAAAAAATACACCATGAGTCGCTTTCAAGCATTTGGAATTTTCTATTTTGTAGGCTTGAATTCCCGATTTTCTCAAAAGAGGAAGGGACTGACTTTCTGAAATTCAATTACAGGTATTCAATATAGATAAACAGTATTCATGTTCCAACTCATTTGTTGCTGAAGGAAATGTGCGTTTCGGGGTCCACATGATCTGCAATTGATTTCATGCCAGCTTTGGCTTTCGTACAGTTCAAATTTAAATCAGTTTCACAGTTTTACTTCTTACAAAGCTCAGCAAGGCTTCAACATAGTCTTCCTCATTTTTTCCCAACGAGCAGTTAGGTTTAAAAAGCCGTGGAATTTGATCATTCAATATTGCTCATTTTTTGCATTCAATTCAGAAAATACAGTACATCATATTCCTGCATGATCCTTCCGCGTATTCCGAAATTGTGGAACCCAGAAACAGATGAAACTTAGCACGACTTGACTCAAAGATAATTTCAAATGCACTCGTCGTGATTGCCAGCGACATCTACCCCCACTTAAAAAATACGTCATCACGACGGAGAAAGTAGGAACATTCATCAAGATAGTACAATAAAAGAAAATTTCTCTACCGAAAGAACATCTACCTGTTCATAGATATTCGCGTCTTCTTCGGTAACCTTGTCAGTATGCTCCTCCAAACGCCAAACAGAAGAATATTCGGAGGAATCCAATGGCAATAACCCCGTGTTCGACATGGCATGCAGATTCGCATTCACAGAGTAAGTGACGACATTTTCGAGACCAGCTGTCGTAAGGATTCGTATGGCAAGGTGGCCAAGACCTACGGACTCCAGAAACGATGTCCAACCACACTCAAACTGGTGGAATGTTGACGCTTCTTCGAGGCACTTTTCATCGCAGAATCTGGGTTCGACGCAATGGATGCAACTAAAAACGTGTACAAAGAGAATCACACAATTACTTAGCCATGATCCGCAGGTTAAAGAGTTTTTGAAATACAGCACATTTACTTTGATTAAATCCTTAATGACTCCACCTCAATAGATCATCGTAAAAACAGAACAGGTGGACTCTCCACAACGCAATTCAAGGGCCCGGGAAAAAAATCGTCAAGACAGAGAAAATCGTTGTCAAGGGAGCCCACCTGTAAAAATAAATTCCTTCTCCACGTATTCTTTAAGAACTATTTTCTGATTCTGCGCTCGACGAAAAACCAAAAAAATTCGAAGACAGAGTATTCCACCCATTGTTAACTTCTGATGCATGAAAAATAGCGAACGCATCACTTGACAAGAACCGAGTTTCAAAATATCCAGGTAACACGATCAAGATCAAATACAGAATACAACAAGAATTCAGCTTGAGTTTTCAGTCATATTTCAGGATTCTGAATACATACGGAATCGGTGCACGAAGAGGACCATGGCAAAAATGACACAGTTGCTCGCCGAAGTCCGGAAGAAGTATTGACGCATAAGGTTTCTCAACAAATACGGTTTCCCCCGGGGAAAGATCCTCCTTGGCAACAACATGGCGTCCGGCTTTTTCACTCAATCTGAATTTTTGGCACGAATCGGGGCGTAAATAAATTTGACAAAATGAACACCGCATTTGTGCTTTGCTTCACCTCAAGTCCACCAAGTCACTTCCACTGCAAAGCAACGCATTTCGCTTTGCTCCGAAGAAACACCCGGGCTTCGGGGGATCCATTGCATGACATGGTTTCGTCTTGCTTTCAGAAGTCAAACCTTTGTTTTTCAAGAAGTCTTTCAACTGTCGCTCTCCTTTAATTAAATGACGTCAAGAAAAAAAATATTTAGCGGCAAAGTTAACTTAAAAAGTGAGCGAAAGAAGTTTTTGAAACTTCACAAATTTCTCAGCACAGTAATTCTATCGTGTTTTCCACAAAAAAAAATACGACACACTCAAAAAAAAAAAATCCCGTCACGATTTTAAAGCAACTTTCAATCCACGTCCCGTCCTAAAAATACCATCAGCACTTTAAGTTGAACTCAGGCGAATTAATGAAAGCTTAAGAAAGAATTTGTCAACATTTTTCATGGAAAAGTTGGGCATTTCTTCCACAACGACCATCAAATTGAAGACGAGAACGAAACTTGATGCCTCATTCGAACTGTACAAAGTGAAATTACAGCATTTGAAAACCCAAAAAGAACTTCTCAACACCAAAACCTTAATATTCGGACTAAATTTGAATTATAAATCAGACCCTAATGTTCTGTCCCGTATACTCGCATAGAGAAAAAAAAAACGCAAAACTCGATGAAAATGAGCCGAA
The DNA here is from genome assembly GCA_905338405.1 of Notodromas monacha. NCBI lineage: Eukaryota > Metazoa > Arthropoda > Ostracoda > Podocopida > Cyprididae > Notodromas > Notodromas monacha. Next base: position 27,751 of record CAJPEX010001463.1, on the reverse strand, counting down.
GTAACAGTAAAATATATTAAAATGAGTTCTGTCTTTTTTCTCGGCGAAACACGATATACTGTAGTACTTCAGTCACGCTCTGAAAATGACTAAAATATGAACAAAAAATTATAAATATGCTCACGTGAAGATTCACTCACTGTTGAATCATTAATTACGGACAACATTTCTTCGTCATCCACGGACTTCCCCAAAAGCTTGAAACATTTCCAACGCCGAATTTTCAACTTCAATGACAATTCCTCACTGCAGCCTTTCTTGAGAGCTCGAGAGATGTCCAATAACGCACTCTACAAATAATACAAGTTGTAATGCAATACAGTACTTCCATTTCCTCTTTCGTTCATAAAGAAACTGATCAAACGCACCTCATAATCACACATTTCGAAGAAAACCGCAGATCTGTTCCCGTAGATCATTGCTGATTTCTCAAAATCAACAGAGAAGCACAATGCTTTTGCATAAAAATCGAGGGCAAGGAGAAAGTCCTTCTCGCCATAAGCTTTGTTTCCATTGACGCGAAAATTCGATGCGGTAGCCTCACACTTGCGCAGTCTCTTTTGATCTTCGACGCGCAAAATTCTTGCTAACTTTTCCACTTCTTCCGATGACCGTCCGTCGCTCATTATCGTCAAAATCTTGTTTTTCGAAGCTTTACCCTGTTCTGAAAAAAGATGGAACACCAAGAATATTTGGGAGATTAAAAAGGACGTTTTCACCTGTTGTTTCCACAAAAAAGCAGTTGCTTGAATTTTCAGGGAAGTTTCTTATGCTCGCATATTTGAATCAATGTATATTTTTTCGAACACAGCCACATCATCTTCTGAAAAAATATAATTAAAAACATCGGAAATCGCATTCGATAGCAAGAATATTTCATTTTTTACTCATTTCGGAAAAATAATAGTACAGGCCATTACTTTATTTGAAAAACATATCAGTAAATTCAAATTAAGATTGAATGTGTGACAGAGTTTATATCAAGAAGGGCTATGAAGAATACACAAAAAAAACTTTAGGACCTTCTTCGAGAACACAATATTGAATACCGTCAGAAGGAATCCATATATTTCCGAGTTGCCAAGTTTCAAAATTTTCCCATCACGACAAAAGATAAGATCAGGCTAAAATTCATAAATCCGAATGACTTTATAAGCTCTTCCGTGAAAAACGAATGAATACACACTCAAAAGACCTAGAATTCACGTGCACTGTTCCCCATAAACCTGAGCACTCCCCTCGAGCATAACACCGATCAAAAATTTGCGATTTGGTTATCCCATGACGCAATTCTCAACAAATCTTTCACACATTCTGGAAGCATTCCAATTACAAATGGTCAACCACATTTTGAAGTTGGAATCCCGGTTGTTGTATCACTTTTGGAAGAGAAAAAAAGTCACCACGGAAGCGACGTTTTCGGAGGTCCAACTGGTGACTCCTCGTCACAGCACTCAACACAAACACGCATTTTTGACGAACTCAGCGGACACTCGAGAATCTTCCGAAGCACCTGCCAAGGAGTCCAAATTGATCCGCATGTTATACTCTGGCATCATGGGGCGAGAGCTCTTCAACTTGTGCACCAGCGTCATGAATATGCTCTCGATGTGATCGTCGAGGTTATCCTTTGCTGAGGTCTCGAACAACTAAGGCAAAAAAAAAAACATCTATTCTCAGTTGAAAAAAAAAAAAAAACGATAAGTACAGTACTGTATTTTCAGTCGCTCCACATATTTAAAACAAAGCATTTTGGATTCAGTAAAACGCGTCATATCACGCAATTCGTCAACTTTCCTTTGGCGTCCGATCAAGTGATTGAAAATACAGTACTGTAATTCGTTTCAACCTATAAAAACGATGATAAAAAAGCAGAGCTGTCCAAAAGTTTCTCGAGTGCCCAATTATTGGTGTAAAGATAAACGAAACCTATTCGTTGAAAATACAGAGACTAGAAACAAGCCTTTGCTTAATTCTCAAAAGATTCTTTTCAACTGCATCCCTTGAATTTGCAACTTCTTGAGCAAAAATTCAACTTCACATACACCAAACTTGCAACGATTTTTTAAACGCTGGTAACATTCAACTTCGTAATTCTCATCAACTGCTAATCAAAAAAAAAAAATCGAGGGCGATGCGTGAAACTTTGTTCCACGCCAAGGTGGCCGAATAATTTTCAATTCTTTCTTCTCTCTATTTAAATCCGAATAGGCAACGATTGAACAGTGGTCAAAAAATCATTCGAGGACCATTTTTCAACCATGTCAGAAAGATTGACTCGGTTTTTGAACTCGTTCATGATCATATTGGATCTACCAGAAAAGCTAAGCTCAAGCTTTGAAGAAAAAAATACAACCGTAACAAGGCATACCGGCATATTGTGAAGGTCTGCGAATTTTTGAGCTCTTGCCGTCTCCACGGCACGATGATCATTCATATCGCACTTGTTTCCAACCAAGATTCGCGGCATAGCGTAGGTCAACTGGTGCTTATTGCATTCCTGAATCCACGTGGGAAGCGACTGATGAAACAACGAAAAGGTCAGTAAAACATAACTGACCAAGGGATACGAAATATTTGCATCACCTCAAATGAGCTCTTTCTTGTGATGTCGTAGACAAAAACCACAGCGTGCGCATTTCGATAGAAATGCGACACCATCGACTTTCGAAACCTTTCCTGACCGGCTGTGTCCCACAGTTGGAGCTGTAAATAAAATACTATACCATCTTCATAACGATTTATGACACCCTCAGAAATACAACGGCAGATTTATACCGATCTACAAAGATTTTTTTTGCAGGCGATTGAACACATCCGACAGAACTAAAAAAACCTTTCCTCGAGACGATAAATTATGTACTACTATATCGTCAACAACACAAGCATGTATCTCAAATAATTACATCTTGCTTTCGAATAAAATCCACATCCTATTCGAGTAGAAGTGATGCACTCTAAATTTTTCTGAGAATTATAGGGCTTGCGTAAAAACTGAGCCAGAAAACAGTACCTTTATGGACTCATCCCCAACAAGGCAGATTTTTTCCCGGAAATCGACTCCGATCGTAGCTTCCGACTTGGACGGAAACCTTCCATTGCAGAACCGGTATGTGAGGCAAGTTTTCCCTACTCCGGAATCACCAATCACGACGACTTTGAATAATCGTGGACCCGCACGACGAAGACCAGTTTCTCCAGCATTTTCGGCACCCTCTTGAACTGGTGAACCGCTTTCCGGCATCGCCACCAACGGATTCCACTACATTCACAAGATTTTTCTACCACAGTTTCCGACACAGCGTCCGACGCAATAACTCACAAGCCTCGATCTGTCGATAAATTCCGACAACCGATAAGGACAAAATAGTTTTGCCAATGCTGATGAAGCAAAAGCAGTCCTAATGATCATTCTTCACACACCACACATACAACAGTAGAAAGAGTCTCTTCTCGAAATTCCACATTGAGGAAGACACCAAATTAATCCAATACAGTGAGTAGAAAAAAAGGAAGACCTCGCGGAATTTGAAAGCACTCATGGTCACGGCTTTGCACATACAGGACTTCTTTCCGAATCCCGTGTTCCAATTGAAATGTTTCTCAATGACTGAAGAGAGGTCAGAATCGAACTCTTTTCGACTAAAAGAAAGTCATACCTCAAAGGATCACGTCATTTGTCACGCAAAAAATACTTGTAAATAAAAATAAAAATCGAATTCCCGCGGATTCACGTCTTCACAGCTTCGTAGTATTACGGCATTATCTACAGTTTCAAGTCGAAGTCGAAAGTTAAAAATGTTGTCAACCGGACAAGAAACGAAAATAAAAACCTTCCTTCAAGTTTGAACACGAAAAAATTCCCATCTTTGAAAGAGATCATTTGAATTGTACTTGACAAAAAGCAAAAAAAAAAAATGCGTAAGAATATAGAAAATACGTATCAAGTAAAAAATTATTGTTCAAGGCTTCAAGCAAAGCTATGTGTCGGAAAAAAGCGAAAAAGTCGTCCGCTCAAAAATCTGCGTTCGGGACATCTTGAAAACGAAACACAGTAATATTAAACTGGAATAGGCTGATAAATAAATTTTCTTTTGCCGCGCAATATCCTTAAAAATACCGTACAAAAATTCGAACCCCGGCAGACTTAATGCATCAGTGATATCCAAAGTTTCACACATGATACCTTACGAATCCAAGGCATTAAAAAGTAATAAATTTTGCCGACTACGGGGAGATCATCTTTCGAAAATTTTCAACGTTATTCTTCGCTGATAAAAAAAATACAGTGACAATTAGAAGCAAGTGGGAAAATATTTGGGTCGACAGAGGCTATTGAAAAGAAAAAAAAATGTAATACGCAAGTCCCACCAGTAGAAATATTAGGACACGCCAAAAGCTAGCTTTGGGAACGGTGAATTAGAGTACGCTGAAACATTTTCTTCCGGCGCCTTTTTTGCATTCTTCCGGGGCGTCAGGGCATACGCAGAGACAGCTGCAGCAAGAACGGTAGTGACACCCAAGGTTAGGGCACCATTCTTTATCTGAGAACTTGACTTGGCTCCGTAACGACACCACGACGCAAAATGCTCGCAATTGTTCACTACGAGGTTGTATTCGTCGTTCTCGACATCACCTGCAAAGAACAGGATTCGTCAGACCCTCGGTTGACCACAAAAATTACGACATCCTGATTTTGAAGACTCGAAGTGTCATACATGAAAAATTTGATGTTAAACAGCATAAATTTACAAAATTCGTTGATAGCAACGAATCCATATTTTCAACTCGGTAGATGTCACTGGTAGTCAAAACAATACTGTAGTGTATTTCATTAATTTCAAAACAAAATCAACCGAAGTTCCTTCTGTTTTCTACGTTCCTCCTGCGTTTGCTGGAGTAATGTATTTCGACGACATACTGTACAAGGGTTCATGGAATTAAGCGTAATTTTTTTTTACAAAATAATGCGGACTAATTTTATCGAATCTTTCTTGCAAACGTTCTCAAGATTGTTGTCGTAAATTAGTTTATTTAGATCTTCTACAATCTTTTAAATCCAGACGTCTCTAGATTCTCCAATTGTATAACTTACCGTCGCAAGTTGTGTTTAAACTAACTTCAACAATTTCTTGAGAGGAGATTTCTTGATCCTTGTTACCGGGCAAAGTAAATTCAACTCCTCTTTTATCAAACAGGTGAGTGAGCTTTATTTTGTGTTCAACAGCAGATACTATACTCTAACAAGCTTCGGACAGCAATGAGCGCGCGATCAACAGAGAACAGGCAACTATATAGATTCGGTCAGGTGAAGTTGGGCAAGAATGGTCAGACCCGGATCTGACCTCATTCTAGGTGAGGTTGCGTAACCTTGTGGCATGTGACTCGCGGGAGATCATGCGGCGGAACCGTGAGCCAGACGACGTGACTTTATTCGGAGCGTCGTCTGCTAGGTGAAAGGGAACGCAGCAAAGTTATCGATGACAAGATATTCAAGGCTATTCGGATGGACTTCAGCGTGCGTTACAAAATTTGAAAAAATAAAAGCGTTTTTCGGCACTGCAGATTAACTTTTAAACACCCTGAAGAAGCGAACTACCCAAGTTTTCACCTGTAGCGTGTTTGCTGAATTGCTTGAACGCTCTTTTCAATACCATCACAGTGCAGAATCCTTTGGGAAGCTTAGCATCATCGAAGTTATTCTTTCTCACTTCGCAACCATCACAGACATCGTCGATCACCTCCAAAATTACATTACCAACGCCCCTTATGCCTTTGTTGTAGCTTTCACTTCTCGCGAAAAAATTGAGAGCGTTGGTTTCACCCGCGTTCGCGCGATGAACTAAATAAAGCTTCGAACACTGACACCTACGAGCACAACATCGACAAAATTCGCACTGGAACCCGGCGGGGAAAAAGCCGCAAAAATCTCGCATGGAACCCACGAATACTGCCCAATGCTTGTACGTCCCACGATGGAACTCCACCAGATCACCTGGCTTCAAAAGCTTCTTGAGATCCTCGTATTCGAATTTTTTATGCCACTTCGACACGTGAGCCATGGCACAAATATCGCAGTTCTCCTTCAACACGTTCCTGCAACTAAACACACGGAAATAACTGCTAGATTGAATCCCCGCTTTTTTCTTGAAAATGAAAGCCATTTTATGCGAGCTGCGATAAATCTTCCGGAACGTTTATTGACATTCCTTTACCTTGCTCAAGCTGCATGACCAAGCAGAACACAATGGAAATTCCGATGAGAATGCCTCGGACGATTGCAGAATCGAAACGACGTTAGTAATTCAGATCTAAGATGAGATCACAGTCGACGAGGTTATTTAGCTAGCATATGCTTCACTTCCCATTCAGAAAAAAACGCGTTTCTTCAAAAATTAAAAAAAAAAAACATCTAAAGGAAGGAATTTTTCTCGCTTCACGAAGACCATTTCGTCATGGGCAAGATGATTTTACGCATGCATGCAATGTAGCAGGAAAGCATCACAAGTCGCTTACTTAAGCGTTGCACTGACTCGAATGCAAATACCGTACCAACAACCGCCAAAAAAAGGCGATGGATTATATTTGATTACTTTCAATCGCAAGTCTTCCACCTCACCACAAAACCTATCACATCATCAATCCAGAAAGAAAAAAAAATTAACATCAAACGACGATTTCACATCCCGTATCGTTTCCGTATTTTCTAAGTAGTTCCTCTCTGATGAGGGCTTTCACAAGGATGGAATTGTTGTCACTAGCACCAGCAATCCGCTTGTCCGGCATCCGACGCTTGATTCCGGGTTTATGGACCAGGAAGGCGTTGCTGAGTATGTTGAAGTTGTAGTCTTCGGCGCACAACTCGAACATCTGGAAATAATTTGAGTTCAGTCCGATTTATTTTCTTCCACGACATAGAAGTCAATTCAATGTTCGAATTTTTCATGATTACGCTCCGATAGCTTACGTGCTTAGACAATTGTGAGACTTATTTCCTTTCTGATTCTGCCTCAGAAGGTTCCGGGTCCGTCTTAAATTCACACACAAAATGCTAGTTAACAGGGGTTTTCAAAATTGTAAACTATTTAAAAGATGAATATCGCCTTAAATAATCGAAGAGAGCGAAAGAATCAGTGCCAAAGCATGATTTGCACAAACTACTCAAAATTATAAGAATAGCTCTAAGAAAATACGCGACAACCACTGTACTGTATTTTTTAGTAGGTTCTACATTGGTCAGTGAGATGCCAGTCTCTCAGTGTCATCATTACCAAGTTCATGCTTGGAACGCATTTTTTCGTTGAAGAAACCATCTCTCATTCGACATAAGGTGGAATAGAATTCAAGAACAATTTACCTGCATCATTTTATCACTGCCGCCACTCCATCCTAATCTCTCATCGTAAACAGGTTCACGCCGGGTCGCCACGTAAATCGGTTCCCAGAACCTCTGCGAACCACGTCTTTTGACCACGGAAAACACTTCCATTACAGCGGATGCACCGCTCACCAACATCCACACATCTAGTTCCGGAATGCGATGACACCACTCACAAATGAATTTATGAAAGCTCACAGCCTTTCTCCTCAAGTAGAGATCGATCAGCTCCTTCTTCACCGACGGTGCAGGAACACTCGCAGCCACCTCGAAAATCGGAAGCACAAAAACTTCGTGTCTCCTATTCCGTCTATGGCTGATGAGGTTCAGGAACTGCCTGATGAATCCAACGCTCGGAAAAAGTTCGATGTCGGCATTTAGAATGTACTTGGTCGTCGCTTCTTCCGTGGCGACGTTTCGCGCGATATTGATCGGATAAAAAGTAACAGTTTCGTCTTTCTTGACGGCAACAGCCTCCGAATTGATTAAACAATCATTGATTGCTTTTTCCTCAATAGCACTACGAAGCTCATCGAGAGACGCATTCGTGATGAGATGGAATGTAACATTCGCTCTGATTTCGTTTCTGATTTCCTCCGTTGCCGCACAATTCCTCCACCAATCGATTGCACTGACAGTTTTCTTCAGGAATGGCTGCGATGCGAACACGGACAATGATACAGGTCCACGCCATCGCATCACTAGCACTGCTAAATTTTCTAGGTAAGACGCATCCCCATGCGTGCAAAATGTCACGCTTTCCACGCATCGGAATTTCTTCTCGGCTTTGCGAAATCCAGTGCTCAATGAAAAATTCCCGCGCAATTTCACGAGACTTTCGCGAATTATCGATGGATCACAGTCGAACTGATCAACATTGTCGTTCGTGTCTTTCACAATTGAAATCGAGGAAGAGTTCTCGGGAACTTGGAAAGTTCTCAAAACGGAAGGGAAACACACCAAGAGCATGACAAGCGCAAGAAACCCGCAGAACCATTTACACTTCGCGATCATGGCACAGGAGTGAGATTCTAAGAGTTTTCAACCCAAACTTACTGTACATTCATCAACGAAACATGTGCAAAATATATTTTTACAGCGTGGACCAGGGAATTATGTACCAATATTCAACAATATTGAACTGCAGAACATCGGACACAGCAACCACTACTTAAGATGAGTTTTCCGATGTTTGAAAAGTTCAAAAGATAAGACTGCTTGAAGATCGGTCAAAATTTTCTGGTCAACTCTGCAAACATGAACAAGCATGAAGTGTTTTAAATCAACGTATCTCAATTGAAATTCTTCGCTCCCACCAAAAGGAAAGTAACAGGAACCGGAAGTTGAAGTTCACTCAATGTCCCAAAAATTCTGCGAAAGTTTTAGTAAATCACACCATGTAACCAAAGAAAACGCATTGAAACAGACGGTGATCCCAAACACTTCATGCTTTAAAAATTCAGAATGAAACGTATCAGGATAACAAATCATTTCCGTGCATTAACAAGCAAACTGAAAAAAAAATTGCATTTTCAAATAAATTACCCATCACCCATCAGCTCATCATCCCGATTCTCTTGATCCGCAAAAAATAATCATAATCAGATTTTTCCCGATTCATCGACGCTTCACTCAGCACATTTTTCAAAAAGTTTCTCACAATCACTTTGATATAGTTGATCATTTACACGCTGCCGGAATTTCCCGCACAGTTTCCAATGCAGAAGAAAATGATCTTTTCCTTCGTAGAAAAAGGGAAAAGCGAGAAGAAGGGAGTACCGATGAAACTATTGTAATAAAGAGTCTCAATGCCTGAAGACTAGATTCATCGTAATATTTCCTCGAAAAAATCCGATGCCCAACAAAACAAAAATTTGACATAAAGAATTGCACAGCAATAAACAGCTCTTAAAAACATAATCCTTTCAAACATCCAAAACTTTCCAAGAGAAATGCCAACGTTTTGCTCAACACATACAGCCAATAGTCTGAAAACTCAAAAAGGTAACAGATATTGAATACACATAGTTTCCAATTGATCGCAAAAGGGGCGCAAATTCGAAGACAGAAGATTTAAAGCAACCTCGGAACTTTTCTGTTGTACCACCTGAACAAACCCTCGATCACCATGAACAAACTCAACCTGAACAGATCTGGATAAAATTTGAGCGAAACTTGTGTCACACATCAGAAAGTAAGACCATAAAACTCCGGACATCAAAGCATACCATAAAAAAGACAGATAATGGTAATCCTGTGCATTCAACATTTGGTGACTGAAAAACTGTGGCATTTGAAAGATTAAATACTCCGGAATTTGAATTTGGACATGAATTGAACTTGATTTCAATAATTTGTTTCATTTAAAAAATATTTAATGTATTATAATTTTGATCCAGAATGTCCCATTAGAATAAGTCATGATGCGCACCTTATAAAGAATTTTTCAAAATTGTTTGCCTGCCTATAACGCAAACCCTCCTTTCTCCCTCTCTCAATTCTAAAAAAAAAAGGGTGCGCATCGTTCTAGAGTAATTACGGTAAACAACAGAACACGGAATGCAGTATTTCAAAAAATAGCTGCACGTTAGTCGATCAACAATAAATGCCATTAATAATTTGCATTATTGATCTTCCAGACAAAGTGTGAGAGGAAAGTATTGGTACTCAGTGATAAACAAGTGAAAAGTTTATAGCTCGGAGAAAAATTTTTCAGATCACAGGATCTTCAATTCATCTGTTCATATTAGCTGACACCTTCACCAGGGAGTACTCCAGAATAGTTCCAAAATCTCACACACACACAAAATCGAGACTTCAAATTGTTCAAAAAGTTGCTTAGTGAGATTAAGCTGTCGACGGCTTCGCATTGCCGCCGATGGACATGAGCCATTGCCTAACACTGCTCATGGACGAAACAGTGGCATAGGGATCGGATTCGTTCCCTTCAGCTCCACCCACACCCAACAAGGGCAACTTGACGCCATCCCGACCGACTCCTTTGCCCTTGCTTCGGGCAGCAGCAGCTGCTGCAGCGGCTCTCCGATGTCGCACATGAATCACACTCTCGGGATCGTCCATCATCCGGACCATCAAGGCCTGATCCGAGTCGTTCATTGGCTTGATACCGATGTCTCGCACAGCTCTGAACTGCCCACAATTGTTCAAGTGTTCGTTCTCCAGTCGGAAGAAGTTCCACACAAACCGCCTGACGACGAGACCGACTCATTCTTCTCTGGCTCAACACAGATCATTATGGCAAGATTCTACAGGTACGTATCACAGCGCAAGTTACGTCATCCGAGAACCCGTCAATAAAAAGCGAACACAATCAACCGTCGGAGCTCAAATAATTTTTTTTCATGATTCGTCGGATGCCGCTGAAAGGCTACTGGCAAGCTCGTCGCATTCACATTCGTGAGATGATGAGCCCTCCAAAGTTTCGTAGAACATCACGTCCTTCTTCCGACGGAAGTCGCCACAGTTGTTCAACATTTCGTTTTCCACTCGGAAGAAATTCCACACGAATCGCCTATCCCAGTCAGCATAGGATAGACAAAAAGCGAATGCGCAACCAAGAAACACCGAAAGAAAGAAGCCATTCGAAATACCACAACAGCGAGAGAAAAGAGGAACAAACGTAGAAAAAAATAGAAGCGAGAAAACGCAGTGGGGTAAAATTAAACGTGACGAAGATACGAAAAGACGCAACGGAACAAAACGGAAGCTGACGTGAAAAAACGACGTGATATTGTAGCTAAGCAAAGATTTTCACTTCGCGTGGTGATGGAGTAAGGTGTATCAACGAAAGAATTCGTCTACCGCAGGTATCAAGAAATGGCAAGCACAACTCCGCACTTTACAAATACTGCATATTACACAAAAGCAAGAGACGATTTAGGTCCGCAAGAATGAAAAAAACGAGAGCTAGCTTAAAAAGTGTTGCCCGTCTAACAATGCATGTAGTCCGGAAAATTTTATTCTGCGAATTTACAAGAAACAAATTCTAATCTCTCCCGACTTTTGCTGAATTTTTTGCCATCCCGGTTAAAATGGAGAGAACAAATGAGTTGAAAGTGCATTTTATTTTAAAGAAGAACACATATTATACCGCACACGTTTTCAAGAATTGAAAGTACATGTTATACCAAAAACAGTACTTCAAGCAATTAAAAAATATATTTATAACTTGGGGATATTAATTCAGAACTCAAGAGCACACCTACCTGACAGTAAAAAAGGGGAGTTCTGATCACATATAAATGACAGAGTATACAATATTTTCACGTTCAAGAAACTGAATTTCAAGTGGCATTAAATATCGTTTGGTGAGCAGTAAGTTGCAAAAAGCAGGTCTGCAACCTGCAATTTATTACAATCCTCAACAAACAAAGAGAAGGATTGCTTCAACTATTTGAAGTCTAGGTTTTGATCTCAGATTTGTTTGGTCTGAAGAATTCTCACACAAAAGCTCGGGTACCAGAAAAACCAGATGGCTTCTCGACAAGAGATCAAATGTTAGCCCTGCTTTGATGGAAGAATTTACATGGTAGAAACGTTCACTGAACAACATCAAGTTGGTTCGGCTGAAGGGAAATGTTTCACCTAAACCCGAAAAACCAGGCTGAATGCATTGAGATACATCGGCAAAACCATTTAACAACTCCCAAATAGCCAGAAGTTCCGTGATCCCAATATACAGTATACAATACATAGTACATAGTTTTATGTATTTCAAATGATTACGGTACCTTATAACTTCCATTGGAGCCAACACTGTCACCATCAGGTCGCCATGAACGTATCCCATCTCAATTAACGATAACGAAATGGCCCAACCGAATCTCAACAGAAAATCCGTCACGATAGCCAAGTAGTAATGACCCTGAATACAATACACGGTTCGTCAGAAAAAGGAGAATGATAAGGGATTCACTTTTAGCACTTACTCGATGGGGATAAACGATTTCTTCGCGCAGAAACTTATTATCTCCCGAGGATGATTCAAGAAGACCCCAATCCATCCGAACGTCCCAAGTATACGCATAACATGAGCTCACGATGGATGCGAGAATCCATAAGTAGAAGTATGGATTTTTGTCGGCCGACGAAAATTCATCTAAAAAAAGGTTCAATGCAATTTATTCATGACAACTTGAAATTGAATTCAACAGAATTAAGTCATACGAAGTCTTTTACCTTTGTTCTCAGAATTGAGCGTTGAAAGCAGGATGACGAAAAAAGTTGTTGAGTATTTTCCCGCGTTCACCAAATGCGGAAAAGCCTCTCTCGTATCCCGATATCGTCTCAAACATTGCGCAAAACGAAACCAGGCCGGAAGACATCCAACAACAGGACGAATTAAATAGTTTTTGTTCACGCAACGACCGGCTCCTGTTCATCGATAAACATCATTATTCATTTTAGGACTTGGAGAACGCAGTTCCGCTTGAATACCTCCAGCCACCTTCGACCAATTTCCGCCGTTACTTGCATAAAAGCAAATGAAGTACTCGAAGTCAGTAATAGCCGGCACTAGGCTGTTCAACTGATCACCCAGCCAGAAATCAGCGAAGTTCACGAAGAACAGCGGTGCACACACGACCCTTCCCTAAGTTACCCAAAACCGAGCGCATTAATGAAAAAAGCTGTACATCAGTTAAAACGCGTTTGCAGCCATAAAATTTGGTCCTTCCCGGGTTAATATCGAAAGGTCCTGCACAAAACAATGTAACGAACTCACCAATATCCGCAAGAACCAAATCCGGGCGTCGTACAACATAACACGGAATGGGTTGATGAGAAATGCCACCATCGCTCCCGCGAGAATCACAGGATGGGAAAACATCGGCATTCCTAATGCATCAGAATACAAGAAGCCCAAGACGCTCACACACCACATGACGCCGAACACAGCTGCAAGTTCCATCAAGTGCTGTTCGCTGATATGGTTTCTGGGGTCGAGCTCGAAAATAAGTACATGGTTCACGCCTGGAAATCGGGTAAAAAAAAAATTAAAATGAATTATTCCAAAGAATCGTGGGTGTAAACTCGATACAATAACAGATTGGGCTTACGATAAAACGTCCAATTCAGTATTCCACCTCTGATCCTGCACGTATACAGTACTAGATTATATTTCGGTACGTCGTTTATGGTTCGGTTAATCGATTAAAGTTCGAGGCGAATCACGTGAAACGTTTGGTAAGCTTCAGTTTGTGTAAGGTTATTAAAATTCGCATAAAGCTATATTATATAAGGCAAGACAATTATGTCTTGCCTTTGCCGGCAACTCAGCCTCCGGGTTCGGTCAAAATGACAAGTTCTCAAGATTGTACTTAAGATTTAATTTTGAACTGGATACTGTTTCGTCAATGAGTGGAGAATTATCATTACCTGATGTGCGCCAGCCATAAACGTTCACGCCGACCAGGAAAACCATGAGAAACACCAGGAATTGCCCCCGATATAAACGAATTCCAACCCTCCAGTCGATTCCAGTGTCTCTAAAGGCTGCTGATAACGCCACGACGAAAAGTAAGACCAGGAAGGCACCGAGGAACAATCCAACTTTGAAAGTAGTCCACGGAGAATGCTGATCGCCCAACGGGGGTACACGCAGTCTTTTCATGGCTCGTCCTCGATTTCCTCCTTCAAGCTCATGCGTGACAAGATTCTCCGTTTCTTGGATAAGCTTGTTGATATCTTTGTTGATAGAAAAATGAGAAGACTCGACGTTTTCAACGCGCCATCGGGCTCCACTGTCCGAGCAGAAAAGCTTGTCATGCTTCTTCAAAATTTTCCGGAAGCCAGTAAAATTGAGATTCTGATAGTTCTGCAGCAAGATTAATGACAAATAGAATTCAGAGAACGCAAGCTTCAGTTCGCTGTCCTTCTTTCTTGTTCCTGAGCGAGAGAATAATCCGACGAATCCACCCCGTCCATCATTGCTTCCAGGCTCTTGATGAGCTGATGCCAGGTCACTTTTCAGACCCGCGAAGCGTCGATTCGCTTCAGCCAATTTTTCTGCAAGACGGAATGAAGATTAATACAATGCTGACGCTGTACCACTCGGTATACAAATGAATTTACCGGAGAAAAACGTGTTGATTTTAAACAACTCCTTTTCAGCTTGATGGAAAAATTGTTCGTCCATTTTTGCGAAATAGCTCTTAATCTCGCCTTCAGTCACAATCTCAGAAGACGGGGCTCCCTCCATAGCTGCGTACAGTAGCCCCTTCATTTCCTAAAATCGAAAAAATCATTTTGGACGCAATGCATGAAGAAAAATGAAATCTGATCGCACCTCGTAAAGAATATATTGCTTTCTCCATTCTGGCGTGATGTGCGCTGAGAGATGCTCGGCGAACTTCATGGTTCAGGGCTCCGCCTCGCTGAACGATTTCAGCGGGATCTCGGGCGAATAATAAACTAAAAATGGAACACGCGCCCGCGAAAAAGCTCCAGGATAGTGGGCACTGATGAATACTGTAACGTAATCACGTCTGTCTGATCAATTTTTAAAATATTGCCGAAAAAAGGGGCATACGCTTTACTCAGCTTACAGAACTGTACAGCGGACCGCAAGAATATATTTACAGGTAGGTACTGCAGCCAAAAATGACGGGCAGCGCGGAAATTTCGATCTGAGGCGGGAAATCTACGCGAAAATCATGCAACAACGTACACCACTCCGCAAGCATCCGACCGTCACTTCACGTCGACTGTAATACAGACTACAGGTAGACCAGTAAGAACTACGGGCCAGGTTCATTCCGCGTTCCGTTTCGCGCTCCCTAGATACACCAAATCAGTTGAATTTGTACATTCAACGGACAGATGTCGGATGTTGGAACTATATCTAGGGAGGGTATACTGTACTGTACTACGGTATAATGTACTGTATTTTATTAGTTCGCCATTCTTATATTTGCACGACGAAATTTTCAGAAAAGCGACGATGATGAATGATTTTAATGTTGTAAACGATGATAACGTAATGCAGTTATGTAGAATTCCGTCGCAATGAACCGCGTTGGGCTTGACTTGAAAATTATATAGTAAGATTCAATTTTCGTCAAGATTATTCTTCAAAACGATGAATTTATTATTTGAAATATGTTTTGTAACAAATTTTTTCAGTTATATTAAAATTTGGTAATTCCGAAATATAACCACTATATTATAAGCTTAACAATTCTGTATGGAGTTTATTAAACAATTTTTGATACCTTTACAAAATGTTATCATAATTACTTCATCATACTGTGTATCAAATGCTCAGGGATTTGTGATAAAAATAAATAGCCTAAGCAGCACCACTTGAAATATAATTTTATAAGAACATTCTCACTGATGAAATTAAAGGCACAGATAAATTTTTTTTACCAAGCATGGTCAATCTTCTATTTAGAAAATTCAAACAATTTCCAAATGCAGTACAGCAGAATTTTATTGTTACAACAAAACAATTTGGGACCTTAAAAAGCGTTGTTGTAAACAAGAATTTGTTGAACAAAATTCAAATAATGCTGTGACTATTGCAGGACATACAGAGACAAAAAAATGATTCCTTGTAAGCAAGACTTTTTTTAAACAAGATTCTACTTTAATTGAAATGCGGGACAACTTTGTGATAAGAAATATTCATATACTTTTTTAAATAAAAAAAAACATTCTTTGAAGCGAGGGTCCATTAGCCCATAGCAGACATGATACATAGGAAAAACATTGAAAAATATTCTGTTTCAACAAACTTTCATTCACCTTTGTAATTTGTGATGTACAATATATGCAGTAATGTGCTACATTTTTTTTTCTTTGAACAGCTGCACATAAATTGGCCATAAAAATTCTTGATTGACAGAAGACAATGAAAAAACTAGCATGCGCTGCGCTGTATGAGAAGTTAATCAAAAGCAAAGAAGCTCAAAGCTTTTTGTAAAGAAAATATTGTGTTTCAGAAAATATGCATAATGCAACATGATTTTCTTCTCAGAATTCCTTAATATAGTTTATATTTTAGAAATGGCTCCATAAGTTTTCAAGTGAACAGTTTATGTCTGAAGAAATATTCATCAGTTCAAATTAAATCACAATTGTGAATTCATAAGTACAGTACAATTTTTACACATACTGTATATAGTGAATACAATTCTTTTTGCTTTCGTTTATAATGTGTTAAGTATATAGATGATAAAACATGCAATAAAAATAAAATTCATTACAATAAAAAAAATTATTTGCAGGTCCTTGATATGAAGGATTTCAAAGTAAAATATTTTTATTTATTGAGGAAAAAAGTGCCAGGGAATCTTACATGCAGATTCATAAGTAGAATGCATAAGGGTATGTAGACTGAACTGATGTTAATATAAATATGCTGCTTCATCATTGGGGTTAGATACAAAAGCCTTTAATTGTGGATCACCATTTTGACAATAACAATCTAGAATAAATGCTGGATGGTTTCTGTGAATGCAATGTATTTCATGGCCTTCAGCTAGGTCCCATTCAGATGAAATCACAAATGCAATAATTCAATGTATGTGAAAGTGAAAAGATGGATGTTATCAATGCTTGGTGATGCTGCCACAACCAGCATTCTTTGGCCAGTCACAGACTTGGAGCTCAGCATTGAAGTGCAAACCAGCTGGGCACTCCTTGAAGTAGGCTGTTCCCCAGTCACAGTGGCAGAAACTGGTGCAGTCATATGGATTTGGAAGATGCAGTGCAAACTCTGGGTTTTGTGCTGGGCAAGAAACCAGAGTGCAGCCCTCCTTGGGGTTCACAGTCACAACAGGCTCCTCAGTCTCCTAAAAAAAAACACAATCACACTCAGCCTGAACATATTCTATCAAAATCTAGTCAAATGTCTATTTCAAGATAATAGCAGTATCTATGATGTGATTTTCTTAATTTATTGCTGTTGGACAATTATTGCATGGAAGCCAAACACTTATTACTTTAATATGAAAATAACATTAATGTGCAAACCTGCTCTGGTTCAGGAGTGGTTGTTGCATCACCATCACAGCCTGCCCTCCAAGGCCAGTCACAAACCTGCAGTTCAGCATTAAAGTGCAATCCTGATGGACAGTTGAAGTGGATTGGCTTTCCCCAGTCACATTTACAGAAGCTTGTACAGTCATCAGGATTTGGCAAGTGAAGTGCATGACCTGCATTCACAGCAGGACAAGATGTTACCTTTTGGCAGCCTACTGGTGGTAGAGTTGTAGTCGGTTTTGGAGTAGTGGTAGTGGTAGTTGTTGTGGTGGTTGTTGGTGGATCTGTGATGGTTGGATCACATCCTGCTCTTGCTGGCCAATCACAAACCTGAAGGTCAGCATTGAAGTGCAGACCTCTTGGACAATCAAAGTGAATTGGTTTTCCCCAGTCACATTTGCAGAAGCTTCCACAATCATCAGGATTTGGCAGATGGATGGCATGGCCAGAGTTCTGTGCTGGACAAGAAGTCACCTTTTCACATCCCACTGGTGGCTTGGTGGTGGTCGGTTTTGGAGTAGTGGTAGTGGTAGTTGTTGTGGTGGTTGTTGGTGGATCTGTGATGGTTGGATCACATCCTGCTCTTGCTGGCCAATCACACACCTGAAGGTCAGCATTGAAATGCAGACCTCTTGGACAGTCAAAATGAATTGGCTTTCCCCAGTCACACTTGCAGAAGCTTCCACAATCATCAGGATTTGGCAGATGGATGGCATGGCCAGAGTTCTGTGCTGGACAAGAAGTCACCTTTTCACATCCCACTGGTGGCTTGGTGGTGGTTGGTTTTGGTGTGGTGGTAGTGGTGGTTGTTGTAGTGGTTGTAGGTGGATCTGTGATAGTTGGATCACATCCTGCTCTTGCTGGCCAATCACAAACCTGAAGGTCAGCATTGAAGTGCAGACCTCTTGGACAATCAAAGTGAATTGGTTTTCCCCAGTCACATTTGCAGAAGCTTCCACAATCATCAGGATTGGGAAGATGGATGGCATGTCCAGAGTTTTGTGCTGGACAGGATGTAACCTTTTCACATCCAACTGGTGGCTTTGTTGTAGTTGGTTTTGGTGTAGTGGTAGTGGTAGTAGTTGTGGTAGTAGTAGTTGGCTTCTTTGTTGTAGTAGTGGTGGTTGTTGGTGGGTCTGTGATGGTTGGATCACATCCTGCTCTTGCTGGCCAATCACAAACCTGAAGGTCAGCATTGAAATGCAGACCTCTTGGACAGTCAAAATGAATTGGCTTTCCCCAGTCACACTTGCAGAAGCTTCCACAATCATCAGGATTTGGCAGATGGATGGCAAGGCCAGAGTTCTGTGCTGGACAAGAAGTCACCTTTTCACATCCCACTGGTGGCTTGGTGGTGGTTGGTTTTGGTGTGGTGGTGGTAGTTGTAGTTGTAGGCTTCTTTGTGGTAGTAGTAGTTGTGGTGGTAGTTGTTGGCTTCTTTGTGGTAGTAGTAGTTGTAGTGGTAGTTGTTGGCTTCTTTGTGGTAGTAGTAGTGGTGGTGGTAGTTGTTGGCTTCTTTGTGGTGGTAGTGGTGGGTTTCCCATGGCAATTGGCATTTTCGGGCCAGTCACACACCTGCAGCTCAGCATTGAAATGAAGGTTTGCAGGACATTCTTTGTAATATGCAACTCCCCAATCACAATGGCAGAAACTTGTGCACTCCAATGGATTTGGCAGATGAAGTGCAAACTCCGGATTCTGGGCAGGACACTGAACCAATTCACAACCTTTGACATTGGCAGTTGGATTTTTGGGATTCACTGCCAAAACTGCACCCAGGCACACACTTGCAAGGATGAGGGCAATAATGCTTGTGGAACCCATTGTGTTCCAACTGATTCTTCTGACTTATTTTCCTCTAGCTTTTGTACAACCGTATTTGATGCCTTCTTCCAAAAAATACTTCTGTACAAAATATACATAAAATACTTTCATCAAAACACATTGCTTGATTCAAAATTAATAAGAATTGAATGGAATATTGCTAATTTACAGAATGTGAATAAACCTTGAATTTTAAAATTCACACCCAAGAGTCCCTGAATCAAAATGGAAGAAAATTATAAACTTCAAAGGAAGGACTGATTAGGCCTGAAAATGGCTGCTATATATGCCATTACTTCTGCTGCAACTACCTTGAACTTGCTTTGAAAGAGGGCCTTAAATAGGTTCTTCGCTCTCATCAGCTATCTAAATTACCTCTTAAATCTTTCGACGCATAAGATTTTTCTGCTATATGCTAAATGAGTCAACACCTATATGTTTCATATATTGCTGCTGCAACGCAATCAGATGAAATTATTGGTATGTTATCTGAAAACAAGGGGGAACTTGAGGAAAATACGTTTGATACCAAGAGGGAGAATCTAACTGCGGTTTCCTCTTTGAATTACTTGGCACATTCCTCATATTGTGACGTCAACTTTACAACCCTGGTATATGCTAGATATTTCCGGGTCCAACTGGCAACTGCAAATAGATCATATGAAAATTGAAAGTCGCACAATTGCCCAGTGATTGCTCAGATAATTTGCCACGTATCTAAAATGAGAGATGCCATTTGCGAGAACTGAAATAATTAGCACTGCTTTTTTCAGTGAAAATAACAGCATACAATATTATTTTAATATAAATTCTGAATTTACTTCAGCATGGGTCATTATACCAGTACTTTGATGTGCCAGGATTATTT
Source organism: Notodromas monacha (assembly GCA_905338405.1). Taxonomy (NCBI): domain Eukaryota; kingdom Metazoa; phylum Arthropoda; class Ostracoda; order Podocopida; family Cyprididae; genus Notodromas; species Notodromas monacha. The sequence continues at coordinate 7,676 of CAJPEX010001463.1, read as the reverse complement.
TTCTAAAAAAAATGATAAAGAGAACAAATGGATTACATCCAGAACCATATATAAAGCTAATTAGTAATTATAATACTGTACATAGATTAGAAAATTCAACATGCAGTATGCTTCTTCTGTGTTGCTTTAAAAAATCTCAAGTTGGATATTTTTCCTGCTGAGTGATTTTATAAAAACATGGCACTGATATGATCCAAATAATAGGGGAATAATTGAGATGTAGCTTCCTGAAATTTAAAAAAGTACCAACTATATTTTTTTGAAAAGCGCAAGCTGCCATTGATTTCAGAATTTGCAGATGGGAAATTTCAATTTTTTAACATTGATGCTCCATTCTGTATTGCTGAATTATATGAAGCACTTAACTGTTGAAAAAATGAAATTTCACATTTTCAATCTTTAAAAGCAATAACAGCTTGAAATTTTCAGAATCTAGGCATAATATTTCTTTAAATGAGAATAATAAATTACATGTGAAAATAACTTGCTCCTGCATGTTTTTTTAATGCTAAATGCTTTTGTTATTGGATGAAGGTAATTCGTAGTTGATGAGGTTTCCATAAGATTTAAGCTTTTCTATGATATTGACCCCAGAAATCTCAACTATTCTCACATTAGAAATACAGTATGATGCATGAAAAGATTTTTTCCTGATTTTCTATTACCTGTATCCATCTTCCATATGACAACAACATGCCACCACCTGAGTGATGAAAGAGGGATAGAAAGATTCAGCGCATAAAATTAGTAATATACTGTACTATATACAGAGGTGGTACATTGCAATTCAACTTCCTGCAATTATTCAACCATTCCAAAATTTGATGGTCAAATTTGCAGACTTGCAATTTGACATCTGCTGCTTGAATTTGACCTGCTTTGGGCTCTTGTTTGCATTTTTGTGTTGATATTCCTCAGTTTTATAAAGTGTGTCACAATGTGACCAATTTGCAATGTGACCCTTTAGTCTGGCAATAGATTAGGGTCAAATTGCAAGGTACCATCTTTATACAATATATATAGAGCAGTAAACAATTTTCTATTAAAAAGTGAAAAGATAACATGAATAAAAACTTACATTCCAAGTAAGTACATATGCAGGTTCTTGATACAGTTTCATGGCCAAGGGATAATGCATATTAAAGTGTCAAGTTCCTTCCCACTTTTCATCCTTTGTCCATCATATATGACAATGATCACTTTCCGCGTGATGCGTCATTGATGACAGCAGCAACCAAATAACGTGTATTAATGGAGTTGAGAGACATTTTGAATCATTGCACCCATTTCACTTTTCTGCATCTATAAAAATTTTTGTGTTACTAAAAGTTGATCAAAATGACGAGTCCTTTTTTTTCTCGAAAAAGTGATTCGTCAATCTGGAACATGATGTGCATTAATTCAGGAAGTTAGCAGGAAGTTCCTGCTAGATAATACTGTATATCCGTAATACAAAATAATAATGTTCGCTGTAGCTTTTATAGGCATGCGCTGGATCGCGTAATTTTCAAAGTTCTGTGCATGTTTGATTAACAGTTATTTTTTTGGAAGCAGGAATCAATAAGACAGTTGTTGAAGACATGATGGTCGAAAATGACATCTTGGTTTGCCATTTCCAAGAAAATTGAATTATAATCATTTAGAAAACAGCAAGTGATATTTTCCTACAAATTTCCGCTGCATGCATCAGTTATGATGTATACTGTATATATACGCAGTGCTATTACGGTATATTTTAAAATTTTAAATAAAAGAAAAAGAAACAGTACAAAAATAAGGTTTTCCAGTTTTTGGCACTTCAAATAATAAATTTGGCAGAAATGATTTAATTATTACTGTCTTGCTGACCATTCAAAAACACACCTCTTACCAATGATATGAAAATTTTTACACTTAACCAAAGCAGAGAAAAGTCACAATAAGCTATATAGAAGACATGTCCAACAATAAATATCAGCAGAGGATATACAGTATGTGAAAACCGTTTGGTTCTTCTCCTTCTCCAGGGATTTATGAGAAGGTAATAATATTCTTTTTTTCTTTCAATCACAATTGAACCATGAACTTCTGTTAGTCACCATCCACTGGGCATGCGCAGCATTTTTTTTCCTGAAAANTTAAAAATGTTTTTACATTTTTGATTGTATTTCTGACAAATTTTTATATTTTGGCTTTTAAAAAATAGGAAATGAAGAAAACATCTTTGCGCATGCAACGCTGCAAAAAATTTGAAAATTGATTGACAATTGATTTTTTAGGAATTTTTTAAAGTCAGAAAAACGGACCTCGGTTCGTTAACCGAATGACGGTCCGTTAACCGGACCACTCCATGAAAAATAGGCTAGATTTTCGGTGATTCATCGTTAACCGAAAATCCGTTAACCGGACGGTTCATTAACCGGGGGTTGACTGTAATAAATTACATGTGAAAATAACTTGCTCCTGCATGTTTTTTTAATGCTAAATGCTTTTGTTATTGGAGGAAGGTAATTTGTAGTTGATGAGGTTTCCATAAGATTTAAGCTTTTCTCTGATATTGACCCCTGCAGAAACCTCAACTATTTTCATATTAGAAATACAGTATGATGCATAAAATAATTTTTCCTGATTTTCTATTACCTGTATCCATCTTCCAAATATGACAACAAACATGCCACCACCTGAGAGTGATGAAAGAGGGATAGAACAATTCAGCCAATAATATTAGTTATATACTGTACTGTACTATATACAGAGGTGGTACATTGCAATTCAACTTCCTGCAATTATTCAACCATTCCAAAATTTGATGGTCAAATTTGCAGGCAGGTTGACTTGCAATTTGACATCTGCTGCTGGAATTTGACATGATTTGGGCTCTTTTTTGCATTTTTGTGCTGATATTTCTCAGTTTTATGAAGTGTCTCACAAATTGACCAATCTGCAATGTGACCCTTTAGTCTGGCAATAGATTAGGGTCAAATTGCAAGGCACCACCTGTACACATTATATACAGAGCAGTAAAAAATTTATTTTAAAAAGTGAAAAGATAACATGAATCAAAACTTACATTCCAAGTATAATATGCAGGTTCTTGATGCAGTTTCATGGCCAAGGGATAATGCATATTAAAGTGTCACGTTCTTTCCCAATTTTCATCCTTTGTCCATCATAAATGACTATGATCACTTTCCGCATGATGCATCATTGATGACAGCATCAACCAAATAACGTGCATTAATGGAGTTGAGAGACATTTTGAATCATTGCACCCATTTCACTTTTCTGCATCTATAAAAATTTTTGTGTTACTAAAAGTTGATCAAAATGACGAGTCCTTTTTTTCTCGAAAAAGTGATTTGTCAATCTGGAACATGATGTGCATTAATTCAGGAAGTTAGCAGGAAGTTCCTGCTAAATAATACTGTATATCCGTAATATAAAATAATAATGTTCGCTGTAGCTTTTATAGGAATGCGCTAGATGGCGTAATTTCCAAAGTTCTGTGCATGCTTGATTAACAGGTGTTTTTTTTTTAAAGCATGAATCAACAAGACAGTTGTTGGAGGTATGTTCTACATGATGGTCGAAAATGACATCTTGGTTTGCCATTTCCAAGAAAATTGAATTATAATCATTTAGAAAGCAGCAAGTGATATTTTCCTACATATATTTCCACTGCATGCATCAGTTATGATGTATACTGTATATACGCGCAGTTCTATATTACGGTATATTTTAAAAAATTTTAAATAAAAGAAAAAGAACCTGTACAAAAATCAGGTTTTCCATTTTTTGGCACTATAAATAATAAATGTGGCAGAAATAATTTATTACTGTCTTGCTCACCATTCAAAAACACACCTCTTATACCAATGATATGAAAATTTTTACACTTAACCACAGCAGAGAAAAGTCACAATAAGCTATATAGAAGACATGTCCAACAATAAGTATCAGCAGAGGATATGTGAAAATCGTTTGAAAGAAGAGGAAGAGGTCCCTAAATACTCTTCCATTATTATAAGAAAAAAAGAAAGTTAGTGTTAACTTGGTACTTGAAGACAATCAGTGGTAGGTGACCCGTACGCGTCGTAAAAAAAAGGACTTTTTTAAGTGATGGCAAAGGATAAAAGAAATGTCAACTGCTTTCTCCTGTATATGAAAAACTGGAATCTTTCAGTTGCATTTGACTGTTTTCTCTCTCTTTAATTGTCCCTGTCACTTTTTTCCAGCACTATGAAAATACGTTTTATTTCTGCTCACTGCAGCATGGAGCAGTTGAACATTAAATTGTGGATGGATGAGAGATGAAAGTGCTGGGGACATTTGCCAGCTCATATCATGCTAAAAAAACAAATAAAAAGAATGAAATCAAATTGATTTCACCTCACCATCACTTGCTGAATCTGGCTTCTTGTGAATTTTCTCATCAGTCTGGTGAAGTACAAAAACTTTTTTATAACTGGAAAAGGCATTATTTGCAATTATACATCAAGTCAGCATTTGTGCTGTGATGTTTCTCATCAGAAGTGCCAAAATTTATAATAGCTCACAGAAATTTTTTCCTGCTAACCTTGCATTCAATTAAAAAAATAAAATATCAAACATTGATCTTGAACAAATTCATTTTCTAAAAGAACATTCCTTAATTTATCAGACAAAATTTTTGGATATACAGTACAGGTGAACCTCAATAACTCAAACTTCCTTAAGTCAAAAGCTTTTCCCCTTGAACCTCCATAAGTCAAATTTTCTGTGGCCTGTTAACCATTATTATCTTGAAAAAAGAAAGAAAAAATAAAAAACCCATAAATTTATGTGTTTTAAAGAGAGTGAAAGACTTAATTGGGCAAATGAACCCCTGCCTTCAGGTTCAGCAGCCTTTTAACTCATTCAAGAGGTCATTTAAGCCCCAGAATATTGCCATTTACATTTTTTCAAGNAATTTATGTGTTTTAAAGAGAGTGAAAGACTTAATTGGGCAAATGAACCCCTGCCTTCAGGTTCAGCAGCCTTTTAACTCATTCAAGAGGTCATTTAAGCCCCAGAATATTGCCATTTACATTTTTTCAAGTTCCCCAGAAAATGAGGCCTTTTTTTGTACTTCCAAAATATAAAAGTCAAAACCTCTGAAAGTCAAAATTTTCTTTCAGTTCCCTTGAAATTTGACTGTACAGGAAGAACATTTTAGAATGATTCAAAGGTTTTCATTTTAACATATTGTTGCGCACAAAATCATTTCATTTTCCAAACATAAATCTGGAAATGTTTCATCTACATTCCATTGAAGAGAAAAAATATTCTTCTTCCAATCTTTAAAACTTTGAGTACAGTATGACTTATGAGACCCCCAGATAGGGACATAATTGGTGCATCAAGAGTGTCCCCAAGTCAAGTCTTGTTTTCCCATAGACTTACATTACATAATTTTCAATTGGTGTGTTATGGAAGAAATACCATGATGTTCAACCAACAATGAAGCAATGTTAGAAGAATTTTAAAATGGTGTACAAATAGCTGAATGCTCTAAATCCAATGTTATTAAAAACTGTTCAAAAGATTTATGTTAAGGACAGGAAAATCAGGTTGAATACAGTATATATCAAATGTTTTCTATTTTTCAAATCATTTATTTGTGACTTTCTATATCTATATACATTTTATTTAATCCCCCTCTTATACATCATGAATTTATATTATACTTATGTGCCTTCCCATTGGCAATGCATTCCTCAATGCCACTGAACTGTCTTGCCAGTTTTTCCAAATTATGTTTTGAATATGCACTGCAAACATGTGATCAATGCCAATTTGAGAATGCCTTTTTTTCCAACATTAGGAGAACGGCATTCCCAATGGCTTCAGATCCCATTCTCCCATGTCAATCACAAAAGGGCATTAGCTGCAATCCTCACCATTGAGACAATTGCGCTGCAATAGCATTGCGAATACCATTGGCAAAATGTTTGCCAGGCCAATGAACCAATTCTTTGCTGGAAGCTTAAGAAAAAGCTTAGGTCTTTTGGTTTTCACAACAATTCAGGTTAACATTTTCAACTATAGCTTTTCAATTACAAAAGAATTTCCAACCAATTGATGAAGCCAACATGAATCTTGTGAGACAAGATTCTTTCATGCACATTTTCATTGCACAGAAATGATAGTTTTTTTAATGTCCAACATTTCAATTAAATGGCCGAATTTTCACACTGCTGCAGTGGAGGCTTTGACATTTTAAAATATATTTTGTTCAATAATTTATACAGAAAAAATAATCTCAACAATTTTTTGAGATCATTTTCCAAAGAATTCTTTGACTTGGATACAATAATGAACAGCTTTTACAGCATTTAAAAATTTTTTATAACTTGTCCTCATCAGATTAAAAATCTGTTGTACAGTTGTACTTGATAAGGTGTGGCACTGAAGGTATAGCATTACATTCTTTTCAAATCTTAACCCTGGATAGTACTGAAAGTTTCAACTGAAAAGCCAGGAGCACATCTGACTCAAGTGTCAGTATATGTACACTGCCTTGTGCTACAGTACAATTGACATCTTATTTATGTATTCATCACATGCAGATCTCCGCGAACTATGACTATAGGAGTTTGAAGCAATGAACATATCTGAACATTACTTGGTGGGGTGAATATAAGCAGACAAAACCACATACCGAATCTACACACAGTTGAACTTTTTTTGATAACGTTCGACAACGAGCTTTTTCTCTTTTATAAAGAAAAAGGCAGAGCTTTTTAAAGGTACTGGGTTGAGTTTTCCATTTACCTTAGTTAACGTAACTGCGCAACGTATGGAAGCGCGTCGCGCGAGGGCTCAATTAAAATTCGATGTCAAAAATGATCATGTATTCAGATACTAGCTGTGCATCCGACGCTAACTGAAATCCGCGCTTCCCAACCAACAAAAAAATGACCCCCAAAATCCAGCAGATACATTCAGTTCCTTCTACGCTCTTGTTCAGTTTCCCTCACCGTCAACTACGCGGCATACTGGAACACGCTTGCTTTCACTTAACACAAACGCTGACATCACAGAACATCAGAAAATCGAACGTGATATTAAATAAAATCCCGCGAGAACAACTTTTAGCGCGAAGGAAAAAGAGCAGATTTCCAGCCTGAAAGAGAAAGAAAGACCATATTCCCCATAATCGCAACCAAAAAAATTAAAGCGTTGCATCGGGATGCCTCTCAACGATCATCCCAACACCTTGACCGCCAGCTGCACAAGCCGCGAGGCAAGCGTGCTTCCCATCCTCACGGATGAGTCGGTGGGCTGCATGGGTGGCGAGACGAACGCCGGTGGCGGCGAATGGGTGGCCAATGCTCAAAGAGCCGCCCCAATTATTCATCTTATCCATAGGCATGGACCCAACCTTTTGACCTTTCGGAAGACCGATGTATTTTTCGCAGAAGTATTCCGAATCCATTGCCTTGATGTTCGCCAACACTTGCCCCTTGAATGAAGTAGGACAAAAAAAACAAGGCTATAACAAAATCGGAAAACACGAAGTGCGGTCTTGAAAATTTTACAGATCGTGGGAAAAAAGGAAAATTCAGGAATAATGTTTCCCAAAGAAGCAAAGACAGCTTCACACACACAACTGTAACTAATTCATATCAGGAATATAGGTACGGTACTTTCAAAGGAATACTGTTCTTGCGCAATTT
>CAJPEX010001462.1:16038-57089 GCA_905338405.1 Notodromas monacha | reverse complement strand
TTCCGTCCTTGTAACAGCGAATGCGGCAATTTTTCTCTCCGGTATGTTCTCCAAAGAAATGCTGCCATTGTATTCGAAGTGTTTCCTTATACACTGAGGGAAATTGTATTCGAAGTGTTTCCTTATACATCACAGTCATGTCCACCTGGCGTGTTTAAGAAGCTGGCTAAGTCAGACCTACAATGAAATAATTAGAAATTTCAGCAGATTAGGGGTTTTCCTTTTTGACTTGTCATTGATATCGCCATGATGTGAAGATTCTGAATATGCGGAAACAAGCTGAGCAACCGAACAATTTCCTGAGGGATCTCACTTCTTTATGCAAGTTTTTAAAGATTGATATTATGAGGCGTTTTTCTGTGCATGAAGTGCGCACAAAATGCGCTACCGAATTAAAGCAAATGGCAAAGCTTTAGAACCATAACTATACTGCTTACGGCATATACAAGGGGCCTTTAACTAACAAACACAATCCATTCCAGCGAACACTTTAATTGATTATCTGAAAACACTGTGAGTAGGCCACTTTTTTTCCAGGAAGAATTTTTATGTTTTCTATGGGGAGAATTTTTGGATACCAAAATTTGCTAGATGGATTAGTGTTTGCTAGGTGGGGCAGATATGATAAATTACATATTAAATGCAAATTTCCAACAAAACTCGGTGCCAAAAATTTGGATGCATCTGGCATTTGATGACATTTTAGATATTTAGCTGGACGTGCAGGATTGTTTGAAACCAACACAACATTTATGATAAAAATCCCATTGAAAAAACAGCATCACAGTCATCTATTTCAGACTTCGAATCCCGATTTGATTCAACAGAAATATTTTTCATGATAATTAGTCATCCAAATATACAGTGAGACCCCCACATGTGGACACGTTGACTTGCGGACAATTCGACATAGGGACACTTTTTTCCCAGGAAAAAATGATAAAAAAGGCACAACATGAGACACTGACTCAACATAGGGACATTTTGTAATGAAATAGCAAGTACATTTCAGGCAAAATTACAAGAAACAGATATTTCCAACCCTAAAATTGATGTAGGAAAAGTTCTTGGACATTTATCTCATCGATTTACCACCCTTTTACCTAAATTGAAAAAATTACCTTTAGCATAGAGGGACTTCAACTTTTTTCTCTTGAATATTATTTTTGTAGATGCCAAAATTTAGTTATAGTACTGTACAGAGATAAACTATTCAATGTTCCAAATTTTCTTATTGAGTTGAAAATGTATTCACTAATTCAAATTCAAGTGACAAGCATATTTTTTCAGGGAAATCTGAAGAATATTTCTCCCATAAACAGCAATTAAAAATTATTCTGTATAATTCAAGTCTATGGGAAAACAAGACTCAACTTAGGGACACTCTTGATGCACTGATTATGTCCGCATCTCGGGGTCTCACTGTACGCTTAAGAGATTGATGGCGCGAATTCCAGATGGTCCACAGACTATGGATAGGAACCGTCGCTGCTGCCGTGGTCGTGGTGCCCAGACCGACGAGAAACCAGGCTCGGTGGCAACACTGCGGCGGCGCGAGAGCCTCCCGTGCATAGTAGAGTACGGTAGTGTATGCGTCTAGTTCCCGAGCTCGAGGACCGGAACGGCGCACAGCAACCCTGCTTAATGACGCCCGGGGCCTACGAGTCGCTAATTCAAGGTCAGGTCCGGGGAATGAAAGAAAACGGCGAGAATGGGCGGAGATCCATCCAACCAAGCGCCTTGCCTTGCTTCATCGGGCGTCATGTGTTGTTCAGCCCCGCGGGGAAAGAGAGAGAGAGAGGAGAAATAATGCGGCTGCTACTCTTTGGTTCCCACGCCTAGGACCCCGTTGTTCTGGCCGTCATGGAGACACACACACACACACACACTTGCACTCTCCAGCTTTAGCCCAAACCTATACATACCCCTTTCGCCCGGGTGGAGGAGAAAACCCTGCTGGAGAGAAAATGCCATGGGCTCCAAACCTATAGAACAGTGTAGTTTACCATATTTCCTCGAGTACCACGTGCCCTCAAGTATGACATGCACCTTAGTTTTTTGGCATGGAATTTGCGCTAAAATATATCCCGCATAAGACGCGGACCCCAGTTTCACATGGTTGTAAATCGAAACTTTTAAAAATTGGAATTTTGAAATAAATAATCCTACAAAAATACAGCAATAAAATGGATCATTTTAACTGCTTTTGAGGTAAAAAATAATAATAAAAAGAACTCGCTATTCATTATTTGTACCTAAAAAATAATCAAGTATGGCTCGCACTACTAATATCATAATTTTTGCTTTTAAACACGTAAACCCGCATGCCACGCGCAACCCACTTTCCTGCCTTGATTTTGCAGAACAAATATGTATGTGGTGCTTCAATAACTCGGGTACATTGAGAGACAATGCAGAGATTAAATCTCAAAATGAGGACTAAATTTTTCTTGATAGAGGCAGTTCTAAATTTTCAAAATGCTTTGAACAAAGTCTGAAAGACATACAGTACTTTCATAATTTGGTAATTGCAAGGTTTTTGTTCCCATGGGGGTTTTGTACAGTATTTTGATTTTCGTGTACACTTTTCTGATGATTCAGAATTTTTTTTACTCACAACCCGCCTGCTGTAGTAGTTACCAAAAGAAGGCTTCTTTTTCTGGTGCATGAATTCACGTCGCAGGGTTTTCGTACCCCGCAAGATTTTCTGCCGACCTCTTGGGCCGCCGAAAAAGGCTCGGAATGTCCGGGACAAGTACCCGGGTCACAGTTATCGCACCGATGCAAGCGACCCTCCTTCCATGTACAGTACCCCTACTGTACTGTATCTGGCTAATGCTATGCTTCAGTCGGATCCGAGTTGCTGGGATCGGAAAGGAGTTGAACGACTTCCGACCGGCGGCAGACAAGGATGGATCCTGGTGGTTGAGCAACGCGGCCTTGGCTGCGGATCATTAGCAGGCTCACTGGGTTAATTCCGCTCGAGTCTGAGCAATGCCACCGGGGCTTATGATCCCTCCATTTCATTTCGCTACATTCGTGGGTTTAATTGGTTCCGCCGCGGTTTCCACCAGCCAGCCAGCCAGCCAGCCCTTCTTCTTCTTCTTCTCTCTCCCTCTCTGGAATAGCTCTCATGCAACCGCAATTACTCGAGTGTTGGGCAGCAGCAGCAGTGACCGCGTTTTATCATTCCGAACTCCTCAGGGAGATTCGTTCCGTCATTCCCAAGACTCCCGAGTCAGGCTGGATAATAAAAAGGGATCAAGTGTCGAATTTACCTCGGGTAAACGTGATACTGTGGCTTGAAAATCTGGAGTATGTTCCTTCCACCGCACAGTACTTTCGTGCGTTGTCCTGGAATAATGCAATCTTTTCATCGAAGATATTCTTGGTTAAGAGGCCCCGCGCTTGAATTTACACATTATTTATAAATCCTGGAACCCGCTGCGAAAGCGCATCATGAAATTGAATCCCACTGATGAAATTCGCTTTTTTATTCATTCCACTTCTTGGTGGATCAGTCATTTTGAGCAGAGGATTTTATGAATGAATAACGTTTGTTTTCGATGAAAGTAATTTTTTGTGGTCGTGTCCTTTTCTAAACGCGGTAATTTTCCTGTTTCCAATTCGTTTTAAAATTCTGTTTTCCTCTCTTTGAGGCTTTTTTTTTTCCCCCGACGCCGTGGAATCAAAATCCAGACGAAGGAACCCCGTGCGTGTGAAGCGACGGGATTCGGAGGCACTTCGTCATGAGTGAATCGCACATCCGACTTTTCCGGCGGTTTTTGATTGGAAACACTCATGAGAACCCAAGGGTTGATGATGCCTGTGGCCTGGTTAAACGACGGGAGGAAAATGGAGCGGCTTGCATCACAAGTCCCCCCACGAAACTCCCTGAGAAACGCGCATCTGCAACCGCGTGGACTCCCAACAACATTCTCTCCAGAGCAATGATTCCATTCTTGTTTATTTCTCATTTATTTTTTTTTTCTTCTCTGTATGTGCTCAGTTTTTTTTCGAGTTTTCGAGCGTCTATACAAGAGCCAAGATCATATTTGCTGCAAGTGTTTCTGCATGACGCTTTCTGATGCACATGACTTTTTTCATGTACGTTTTTTGTTTCATTCATAAATTGCTCTCTGTTCGAGAAGTTGAAATTTCCTGTCTTCAATGTAAATGCGTTGTATTTTAAATTTGGGTGATCCTTGCCGTACTGTATCAATTCCAGGCGCCACTTATTCTTGAGATTTGATTTCATCCTCATTCACTTTTCTCCAGAAACTTCTGACCACATGCTTCAGTATACAATGCATGTAATTTAATTGGGCCCTCCAACAGTGGAAGTAAATTTTGTAGAGCATGTGCTGGCTTCTGAGAGGAATCCAATAAAGGACGTGATATGTGAAGCAGTCACACAGTACAGACACATACCAAGAATGATGGTACAGCATTACATGGCCAACACATGAGTGGTACAAAAAGTATTGCCATCTCTGGGAAATGGGTACGTTGAGGCAAGCCCTGCCTTTTGGAGTCGACCGAGACGGGCGGTCATCTGTACTTCTGAAATACAGTGCATTACTGTACTGTACTCGGCGATATACGCTGCATTGAGCTCAGGCCAGACTCGGCGAGATTCGCGGGGAAAGCCTGATTTTTCCGATTTTAATGTACCCTGAAGGCGGATTTGCCCGCGGGGCAGGGAAGAGTGGAGGACGAGCGAAACGGTTGGGGAGAGAGAGAAAGCGAGTCTCGGGTTGATGAGAAAATTGATCTGGAGATCACGTGAGATGTCCGACCGCCATTTGCGATGCGTTTCCTGGTTCCCTCAGCCGGGCAGAAAAATCCATGGGCAACATTACGAGATCATCACCGGCGGGGTTACGGGGTCAAGCCGGTCGCCTCGGGGGCACCCGGGCCCCGTGTGACAAGGAATATTGCGCTGCACGGATTGCAATTACCCGGTCCCGGGCGCCGAGATAATTACCCCGCCGCCCCCCGTTCCCAACGCGTCCGACCAACAGCTGCGCGCCGCCGCGTGCAAAAAAATCCGGCGTCCCGAGTTGAGCGATTCGCACACTCGGTCGCGAGCAGCGCGTCTCGAATCGATCCTTGCGAACCGATTCATCATACTAAAAGTCCAGGGTCTTCTCCACCAATGGTCAACGAGATGTTTCCTACTAATCTTTGGGTTTGCTCCTCGATGAGAGAAGTAAATTGGTTACAGTGGAAGGGAAATTTTTGAAAGAGCTTTAGAAGTTCAAGTGTGCATAATACTTGATGCTAATGGGATATATGCGACCAACTACCATGCAAGAAAAAAATTATTATTTTTTGTGTGAACAACTGATTGAATTCAGGCTCCATTCATGTCTCAATTCAAATCTGGGTGTTCTCATTTTTGAAATGCAATATTACATTTTTAGAAATTTTAGAGTCACTAAACATGAGGTACATGTCTTATTTGGAGGGTTTCTTTTTTTACTCAAGGGTGCATGGTGAAAATCTGGAGAATTTTTTTTCATTTTCTGAAACCTCAAAGAACAGAGAACCTCTAGAAATCGATGAAAACAATATTCGACATTATCAGAATTTAAAAAAAGTTTATGCTGTATTAAGAATATGAAAAGTTAGCCATTCCGTGTAGCTTTTTAACCCTCATTCCCAGAGTCTGGGTCGAATTTGGCATTCGATGTAACTTCATAATCCACAGTTATTCGATATCTTTCAGATTAAGGGCTTCCCACCCACTCGTACTGCTTTGCGGCACTTCTGAAAATTTCCACAAATCTTCCGCGTCTGAAGACCCAATTTTTATCAGTCTTGACTTTTCGTCCGTCTCGTGGGATTTTTGGAAAAGCAGAGGAAAAGGGTTTCTTCAAAGTTGGGGGACATCCATCATCAGTGAAAATTCCTAGACGTTGAATGTCTTGTTAGGTTACCCAAGAATAACATATCAACAGCAGCCAGGACAAAGTGATTGTCAATTAGGACGTCGTCAAGTGTCAATTAGCCGCCCTCTGTTTTTCAGGTCATGCCACGGAAGAGAGGAGCAGGAATTGTGAACTTGCTCAGCAGCATCCGGAGCGCGGGAATCCTTATTCTCACGCAACCGCGGACCGCAGAACGGAAAGAGGGGAATGAAAAGTATGAGCGAAAAAGGCTGGAATCGGCTTCAGTGTCCCATGAATATGAGATGTTGCGGTGTGAGGTGCGAGCAGTGCTTGTTTCCGAAGTCAGAATCAAGGGCACTGCTCTCGATCCTTGATTCCCCTGAAAATAGGCGATGTTTCCAGGCTTTGTGGAATTCCGTCCCTTCCTCGGGCCTATGCGAGAATTTTTGCACAGTTCTCCAACGTACTGCTCGATAATCACAGTGCAGTACTCATTACGACGTAAGACAGCTTTGGGTGCGCAAATCCTGGAAATCTTCCTCGTGTCCATAATTTAAAAAAAAAAAAAGAAAGGGAAATGGGGTACTGCATGGTGTTTCCCCCTTGAATGAGAGGGGTTTCCATTTCCAGGATAAGATGTACTGTACACTGCTGTAGAATGAGCATGGGTGTATACTGGTTTAATTTTAAAATCGAAAATCGCGAAAATTACATTGACTGAATTTCCACATTTACTTGCATACCACGCGCAATTATTTTCCAAAATTAAATGAAAGAAATGGCGCGTATCATAGGCAGGCACAAAGTTCAACTTCTTGGAATTGTATAAGCGCTTCACGGCTCGATGACCCACCAGCAATTTAAAATTTTTATTGGAATACAGTCAACTAGATTTGAAGCCCAAAATCTCAAGATAGTCATTGGAATGATGGGCTGTCTAAAATTGAATTTCTAAGGAGAAGATTGCGGACATGTCTTCTTCAATCAAAAGTAAGGCTGAAACACTTTCCTGAAATGTGACAAGGTAAGATACCGCCTCAAAGATTAAAAAAAAATACTTATCGTCTCCAGAATAAGTCACCCTCTCTCCAAGAACCTTCTTTAGTCTTGGAACCCACACGCGTATCGCAAACTTTGCTTCAAGCAAGATGAATCTCCAGTACAATATTGTACATGCCCATTCTACTGTATGGAAAATAGGAACATATACTGTAGTCACTTTATTATTTTTTGAAATTTTCGGACGAATTTAAAGCAGGCCTTCCCGTGCAGAAATTCAGTGGGCCACAGACAAGGAGACCTTGAAGAAAGGACCAAGGAAATACTGGCACTGTACCTCAAGTAGCAGGGACTTTTTCATCATTCCCAACCAAATCCCATCAGCAAATGGGCCCAGTAAAACGGTACTTGATTTCACGCAGAGCAGAAAATGCCACCTGTGGCTGGCTCGAGTAGCTCCGACACCGAATAACGCCATTCACTCAAGTACTTCGCAGTACTTTACTGTGTAGTCGGACTGCTTCGTCGATCGGTAAAAAAAAAAAAGTAACATTATCTTCGTCGGAAAGTCTCTCCGGGGGCCAAACGGAATTTCCGGCAGTCGTCGGGCGACCCGTGTGGTCTTCTCTCCATCTTCCGCATCCGCTTCTGACGTTAGTTGAAACAGGATCCGGTAACCTAAAACGGAACCTGGAAAATTCCGGGGATGGGACCAAGAAAGACACGCGGAGAGCATTTCTGCGAAAATGTTTTTCGCATAATCTGCACGCGCTCGCTGTAACTCGTTGCTGGCTGAAACATTTCCTATACGTGTCTGTCCCCAGACGCGCGTCTAACGAGGCCTTCAGGGTCATACAATTAAGCCGCCGACTTAACAAGTTCCAACCGAGTCAGACATTGCAGCCCCCTTTTTGGAAACAATCCCAAGCATCCAATTCATGTGTTCGCCAGCCTCAGCAATAATAGCAATGAATTCCGATCACTTCATTCACCGGGGCCCCATTTCGCATGTCTCTGTTTCAGGCATTACTCTGATTTCTACAAATTTAAATTATTCAGAATATATAAGCCCCCAGGAACAGGCTGAACACCTCGAGCTGTAATTTGTTTAATACCGTACTATAATTTCCCAGAGCTGCGATTTTCGTCATTCTAAAAAATAAAAATGATGGAAATTCATTATTCATGCATTTTTTTATGTACTGTGATGAATTACTTTTGATAGCCCGGAATGTGCTGAGAGAACATTTTTCAAACCTTGTGAGTGCTGACAATAAGTGGCAAGTAAAGCTTGTACTGTATATCAACCAATAAATCAATATAAGCCCTGGCGTGATTCGAAGCACCTTCAGCGATATACCTGAGCCAAATCCAAAGATTATCAAATGCGCTAGTAATTTATTCGAATGTTGGGACGTCAAAATTAGAATTTCAAATGAACGTTTGCGAGTTTTTTTGTCACAAAAATCTTTTCTAAAATTAACGTCCGATAACTTCCCTGAAATGTGATCAAAACAGATACTTTCTCTCCACTTTGTACAAGAATGCCACCACGGAAACATACAGCACGCATCTTGGTTTTAATCAATAATTTGTCTTATGAAATAAAAAATAAATGCCAGCTCATTCTTTCGGGGAAAATTATCTGTCATTAGGGAAGCATGGTGCAATTAAATCACAAATGATGAAAGGGTTGTGTCCTCCTTACGGTATTTGAAAATCGGATCGAAACTTACTAAATTGCACTTGAGGAAATATCCCGGAAATATAAGCACTTATTTTACGATAAGAATTTTTGAGACGTGCAATATAATCTTCGGTTTCATCCATTTTCATCAAAGGAATTCAACAACTTCATTTTTTTTAAATGGGACTGAGCAGTTGATGACTTGGTTGGAACTGAAATCCTCGAAAAAATGTAAGTATAGTATTCTGAGCCTGAACACCAGGATTCCCCCTTGAGCAGAGACTTCCAAATATTTCGAAAATGGTTGGAAATATCTGTTTCTTGTAATTTGGCCTTAAATGTATTTGCAATTTTATAATAAAATGTCCCTATGTTGAGTCAGTGTCCTCATGTTGGGCCTTTTTAATTAATTTTTAACGATAGAATAAGTGTCCCTATGTCGAATTGTCCGCACGTGGGGGTCTCACTGTATTCAAAAGGGGCTGAATACGTGTATTACAGTATATGTATAGAGGCGACTTCGATTATGTAACCATGTTTTTCTTTTAAATTTCCAACAGCGGGATTATCGATGCTAAGAACTTTTAAAAATCTGGATTGACCCAGCAAATAGAAGTTACATATATCACTTTTGGGATTTAGAAGCATTTTGTTCATATCCATCACATGATGCGCTATAAAAAAAGGTTTCTGTGCCAGGATTCCGTAGCGATGCCCTGTACAGTACTTAAAATCCGATGGTTCTCTAATTTATTGCGCATCAAACGACAACCTGTGGATGCATAAAATGTGACGCAGCTGTTTCTTGGGAGGATCATCATCCGATTGGCAAACTTGAGACTTTTCGAAGATTGATGAATAAGAAAAATGTTTCCCATCTGTTGCCCATGCACGTCGTGCGATTCATTTCTTCAAAGTATAATGGGAGCGGAAGCGTTGATATTTGTTATGAAGACTATTAAACGCTACAGTATACTGTACTGTACCACTTATGGAATTCGATGTACTTGGAGAGGTGCAATCTTGCGTTTCACAGAATTACTTGTCTAGCACGGTACTTGATATTTTCCGAAGGAATGTTCGATTCTGCGTCTCTCGCGTGCCATAGATGGCAGTTGTTGGATGAGTCCTCAGTCGCTGAACACTGACATGCCGACCGAGCCAGAGGAAATGGGAAAGATGAGCTGGAGGGGAATTGCTAATGCTGTTTCCGCCGTAAATCACTGAGAGATGTTCCAGAGAAACGGAATGCCAGCGAGCGTGCCTTACTTAGCCATAATTGATTCCCGCGACCTTCGGGCCCGTTTTTTCTGAACGAACCCGAGGAGAAGAGCGCCTGCATATACACGCATTAAACCCCGTAGCGTTAATTGATGGCATTCCGAAGCTCTGATTCCGACTCTCACGGGCTTATAACGAGCTGACCGGGTAGGTATTTTGTTTCAAAAGGCGGGCCTTTCGGCTTGGTCTCAAGCTCTGCAAGTCGCATTTTTTTTCGGGGCCTTTTTGCGGGATTTGAGAATATTTTCGGGGGGGGGGAGGGGGGTTAGTTGATTCCTCGTGTGCTAAACTGTTGCGTTTTGGGCGGCAGCTGCGAGCAGGCCTTAAAGCCAGGTGCTAGTTTTTCCGACTTTTTTTCAATCCGAGGATGCGCAGGCGTCGGGAATAAAGCCGCCACTTAATGCTGACGGATGGATGCGAGTGTCACGGTTCTCGACGCAGACGTCGTAATTTTTACTTTCGTTCCCCCCTTTTCCCTGTGAATCTTCAGACTTTTTCACTAATTTTTTTATTCGTCCAAGAGCATCGTGCTTGTGGCGCGCAACGAGGCGAAGGTCGAGATCCCAAGAATTCTGGGATTTTCGAAATATTTGGAAGTCTCTGCTCAAGGGGGAATCCTGGTGTTCAGGCTCAGAATACTATACTTACATTTTTTCGAGGATTTCAGTTCCAACCAAGTCATCAACTGCTCAGTCCCATTTAAAACAAAATGAAGTTGTTGAATTCCTTTGATGAAGATGGATGAAACCGAAGATTATTTTGCACGTCTTAAAAATTCTTATCGCAAAATAAGTGCTTATTTCCGGGATATTTCCTCAAGTGCAATTCAGTAAGTTTCGATCCGATTTTCAAATACCGTAAGGAGGACACAACCCTTTCATCATTTGTGATTTAATTGCACCATGCTTCCCTAATGACAGATAATTTTCCCCAAAAGAATGACCTGGCATTTATTTTTTATTTCATAAGACAAATTATTGATTAAAACCAAGATGCGTGCTGCATGTTTCAGTGGTGGCGTTCTTGTTCAAAGTGGAGAGAAAGTATCTGTTTTGATCACATTTCAGGGAAGTTATCGGACGTTAATTTTAGAAAAGATTTTTGTGACAAAAAAACTCGCAAACGTTAATTCATTTGAAATTCTAATTTTGACGTCCCAACATTCGAATAAATTACAAGAAACAGATATTTCCAACCCTAAAATTGATGTAAGAAAAGTTCTTTTCTCTCACCAATTTACCATCCTTTTAGCTAATTAAAAAAAATTACCTCCAGCAGAGAGGAACTTCCTTCACTCTTTTTCACTTGCATATTATTTTTACAGAGAATGCCAAAATTTCTATGTACTGTACAGAGGTATCAGTATTCAATTCCCTAAATGCCCGTATTGTGTTGAAATACACTGATTGGAATCAGTTTAAATCAGGATAAAATTTTTATTTTTATGGAATTATGGTGAGTATTTTGTAGATAAAAAACCAATTAAAAATTATATCATGTAAGTCTAAGGAAAAATGAGACTTGACTTAGGGACACTCTTGATGCACCAATTACATCCGCATTTCGGGGTCTCACTTTTTAAAATATTCTGCAGTATAATCATCAAGGTCGATTTTTTCTTCTTTGTACAGTATAAGAAAATTGAATAGAAATCATGACTTACACAGTGTCACCATGCATCAGCAGATGATTTAAAAGTGCACCAAAGTTCAACTGTATGCAGTACATGCTTAACCTTAAACTTTGTTGGATGCAAAGTTTTCCTTATTCGTAAAAGTAATTTTTTCCTTTGGGATGAAAATTCCCAATTTGTCAGCCATCAAAAACTGGGAGTGCCAATATGCAAAATATGTCTCGTTCGTTGGACCGAAAAGTATGCCACATTGAATTCCATGTCGTGGTATACAGGGAACGAACTACGCGCAGTGCAATGAAGTGGGGAGAATTTCGTCCGATGAGGAAATTTGACACTAGGAGAAATAACGAAAACGTGTAGAGCAACAGGTGGCCAGATGGTTGTTCTGGGATAATATTGTGTACAAGAGCAGTGACTCGTTGCATACTTAAGTCACTGTCGCACTCCTTCCACGGGTCACGAAGAATTTGTTCATTAGTCCACCCCCTCGGGAGTGAAGTGATCATCATCCGAACTGACACTGAAATTTGAGCACTTTATCGCGACAGCTCAACATTGTCAGTGAGAAGAGGATATCCTGTGCTTCAGAGGATATGGAGATCATCCGAGGAGCCTTCCGGTTCAAGGACGCGTTTTTATCGTTCTCTTTGCTATAAGGTTCATGTTACTCTAACGCTGAAAACCCATTCTGGAGGAGAAAATGACAATAAAACGATACTCACAAAATGATGCATTTGCCGTTGGGATCAGCCGAAAAAAAAATGGTGTCGCAAGCTGGCATTCAAGGGCAGGCAATCAAGTGTGTCCATCTGATGCTTTTCGTCCACCTCCATTCACGCTTGATGCAAAATAAATGAAGCTGCCTTCCTGTTCAAAACTGGGTCAATGAGACCGTGACTCGACAATTTTCCTCCTCTGCACAAGCGAATCCTGCGTCACATAATGATGCTGAACGAACAAAGCACCTTGTTACCGATTGGCTGATGAGCAGCTGCTGTGATGCCTCAAGACCTGTTTTTTTTTTATATTAGACTTGGAACTGACTACAGAACAGATATTCAACAGCTCCTAATCTTTAATGGCACCCATTCTTAATACCGTATTTACTCCAGTACCACGCGCCCTCGAGTAAGGCACCACAGGGTTTTTTCAGTTGGAAATTTGGCTAAAATCTTATCCTCAAGTATGACTCGCACCCCAATTTTTAGTAAATCTAAAACCAAAAAATTTCGAAAACAGAAAAAAATTTGACTTCAGACATGAATTTAACAAAAATCTGACCAATTTTCAACTTTTATCAGTACAAAAAAGTTTTCTTGTCACTTTTTTTCCAAATTTCTCCATTACAATTAAGTATAATGTTCATAGAACTGTCTAAAACTTCTTGAAGAATTTGTACCCACTTATGACGCGCACCCCTTTTTTTCTTCTGAAATTTGAGAAAAAAAGGTGCATGTGGTACTCGATTAAATACAGTACTTTACTGTACTTCATTCACAAGCAACAAATCCACACAAGGAAGAGTCACATTTTGAATAATCCTTATCTTGAAATCAGAAGCATGAGACCATCTACCAAAGCTGTCTTTTAGGCTAACACAAAACCTGCTTGATTTCATCATCCATGGTTTTAGCTGCGGAAAGCCTCCAATGGAAGTAGATTGTTCACATTTACCTGTTGCTCAATCTGCTTTAAAGCAGACTCAAGTAGGAGGAAGCAGTGAAACCATTTGCCAAAGTCAAGAGCCTTGAAGAAAATCACACATAACTCATGTACAGCATCATAGAACAATTTACTCACTGAAAAACCATACATACGCACACATTCACATAGCACTGTCCAAAGTAGAGAAAACCGCACGCACTCCTCGAACGAAAAAAATTCCGAATCTCTCACAAGAAAAATGATGTCTTCAAGGGTAAAACTGTGCAAAATTTTGTGAAACATTTCTCTCCTGAACCCCAACCGACCTGAATCTCAACAAAATATGCACCACACAGAATAGCTACACAAGAATCGGCCCTAAAAAATACACACAGACTTTTGAAACATTGAACGGCGGGAGAATCACCACAAGTCTTCGTCTGCTATAAAACTGAGCAGATTTTTCCCCTCCCTGAAACAACGTTTAATACAACAGCACGTACCTAAAGCATTTATGCACAAGTTCAGGCTTTCCTTTTCTGAGTCCGGCAGAACCAAAACGCTTCATGAAGAGCAATAGAGGTACTGGTTGAGTTGTTGGGACTCAAGCAACATCACAACTGCCATTCTCCAACTTCTTTAACTTATTTGCTGTGTGGAAACTCCCAAGCTGAGCAAACCATCCAAATTTCCAGGAGAAAATAAAAAAAACAAAACAAATATGAAATCAGCACTGGAGATCAGGAACTTGAAAAAAAATAACAATGTCCAAACCCTCTCCAGCCACAATACACAACCCCATACGCAAAAAAACATCTCAAACCATCAACATTCAGTTGTCTCTTTTTCAAATTTGAGGAGATCAAGGGAACGCCCGCTCAAAATGATGACTTTTGACATGTCTCCTCTGCACGTTTTTGAGTAGGAAAACAGAAAAAAGGAAAAATTCCATGTAAACCAAAAATTACAAAACAAAGCCATCTTTTTAAATTTCCTGAGTTTGTGGGAGACCCGTATTGCAAGCCCAAATTTGACATCCCAAAAATTTCCTGATCCCAGAGGTCATCAAGAAAAACTTTTTGCCAGAGAAAAAATGCCACAGGACTGGTTTCTCCACAGAAAAGCTCCACAAAAAAAAAAGCGTTGTGGGAAAAAAAAAAACTCCTAAAATAGTTCACAACTCACAGTGCTCAAGAGCGGCAGCAGATCAAAGGATTTCAATCCACTCCCTGTTCCAAAAGTTTCTTGTCAGCATTATCACTGGAAGCCTGTCCTTCTTCCCAATAATAAACTCTGTCAATGATCCCCCTTCCCCAATTCACAAACCACTTGAGCACAGAGATCAGAAGTGGAAAAATACAGTATAAAATAGATCAAAATAGGGAGACTTGTGACAGCCTTCTTGCCCATCCATGGACCACCCAACCCCCAAAGGAAGAACTCAAAATGGACACGGAAATGCATGGCGCCAGCAGTGCAGGTACCCTTTGGAGTTCATCAATGCCTCACTACTCCATTTCCCTCCCAGAAATTTTCCCGAGATTGAAAACTGGCGACCAGAAGGGTACAATGCTTAATATCATCTGATTGCAATCCTTGCACAGTTCTTTGCACGATTTATGCCACAAAAGTGACTGTCCCAATTTCCTTCTTGCAATACCAATACAAACTCATCCTAATCTGTCCTCACTGGAAGCCATAGAACCCCCTACACTCATCCTGGTTAGAAAAAAAAAAAAAGAAATATTCTCTGAGGTACTACTTTTCTCTTCTAAACCAACCCTTTATACCGCTCAATTGAGGATGCTTGTAAGTTAATCTCTCTGTATCCAAGAAATCACACCACAATTCTTTGGAATGCAATACCAATGAGTTTCACAAGACTGGTTTCAATCCTGAGTTGGGACTGGCTTCAGAATAAAAACGTATGCATACTTTGAATCCTACACCACAGGAGGAGGGGGGGGGGGGAGATTAAGGGAGCACATTTTCTGAGTTTCAATCCGGAAATTGAGTCAAATGGAATGGAAAGGGCTCGCATCATTTCTGTGTATCCGACCCAGAATACTGGATTTCTGCAGCTCATGACTCCCACAGGCTCCTGAATGTTCAGACAAAACATGCTCCCCGCAGAAATACTTTTCCATTACGTTTGAAAATGCCATCAATATAGTCAAACCATGATTACAAAATGGGGCATACTTTTTTTTCCGTAAAGGGATTGCATGGGGAATTGCGCAAAGGATGAGCCTAGTTGGGGGGGGATATCCGTAATTTATTCCACGCCGTTGTTTCACCACTCACGGACAGCTTTTCCTTGCTTGCTTCGAAGTCAACAGGATTGAAGGAAAAGGCAGAAGTGAGACTCAAACGCCAGAACACGGCGGAATTGGGATGATGACAAATTGACCTGTATCATCAGAGTTGCCTGCATTGTTGGCAGCTTTGGGCAGTGATGTTTGTTGTTGTTGTTGTTGCTGCTGCTGCTGCTGTTCACTTTGCTGCTGTTGATGTTGTTGTTGTTGGTGGTGCTGTTGCTGGTTGTGGTGCTGTTGCTGGTGGTGGTGGTGGTGGCTGTGCTGGTGTTGCTGCTGCTGGGAAAGGCGCGAAAAGCCCTGCTGCTGGTGCTGCAAGGCGAGATCAGGTGACATGGACGTGGATGAAGTGACCTCATTGGAGCTGCCGAGTGGCGTGGAGCTGCGCGAGTCGTGCTTGTCTGCTGATGAGTCCGCATCAGCTCTGCTGTGCTGGATCTTGTGCAGCAGGCGCTCGTGCACGTAGGCCTTTGGGCTGGCAAAGTACTCATCCCCAACTGGAAACTGGCCTGGGCACCCGTCAGAGCTCGGTGAGCTCCTTGGGGGACTGAAGCTGGCTGGATGCCCAGGCGTCGCGTTTGGGTGACTGGCCTCGTACTGAGGGATCTTCTTGCCACTGTCCAGGTGCGGGAAGGCCAGTGAGATCTGACTAGTGTACACGGCGCCTGGGGCAGGGCTCAGGAAACTGCTGCCACTGGTCACCGGACTCATGAGCACAACCTGTTGCGGTGACTGCTGCTGCTGTTGCTGTTGTTGTTGCTGCTGCTGCTGCTGCTGTTGTTGTTGTTGTTGCTGCTGCTGTTGGCCATTCTCAAAGCCACTCCTGTAGTCAATTGTCTCCAGACCACCGCGACTGAATTGCTGCTGCTGCTGCACATACTGCGGACTTTGACTTGGCTCCACATTGGGCGAGAAGCTGCCGTTGAAGTCCTGCTGCAGGCCTTGAGAGCTGAACTGCTGCTGCATGCTGCCGTCACCAGATGGCGCTTGTGCCCAGCCATTATTGGCCGGGAACCGCTCACGGGTTCGCTCACCGCTGAACATCTCCATCATCTGCTGCTGCTGCTGTTGTTGTTGCTGGGCCTGTTGCTGCTGCTGTTGGCTGTTGCCCTGCAGGAAAAAAAAAAAACGGCGTTTAAAATTCTCCACATGTAAGCAAATCACATCAGGAACATGGTATTTTCACGCTCATTTTGAAAATTTCCTCGCAGCATTCATCTATATTCAAATTTCCTATTGACAGGTTTACGCAGCCCATGGACGTCAGTGTTCCAACTTCCAACATTTGTTTACCCGAGGTTTACCGCATATTCCGAAAGTCGATTACCTTTTTATAGACCTCATCAACATATCCTTGTTCTAAAACCCTACCGTTAAACATGCAATTTTTTTTTCCTGCCACTGCTGGACAGACGATATAACGTTGTTTGCTTCCATTTCGTGGCACAGGGTTAGTCTCATCTGCGACTAAACGCAAAAGTGAGCACAGTTTACGCAGTGCAAAGCCAAGCTTTGAAAAAAATAAAAGAGTCACAAAAAAGCGGACTTTGTTGGAAATTGATGACAGACACAAGTGCAGCCGAATTGAAGTTTCTCGACTTGTCCCAGAATAGAGAGGAATTGCTCCTCTTTTTCCCTCCCCTCCTTATCTTGCTTCGTCTCTACGGTTTGTTTTCCTGTTTGCGCAGCAAAAACACCGACTGCGAGGAATTTTTTGGCTAGATTCCAAAAAGAAATTGGCGAAGGAATGCGCGTGTGTGTGTGTGTGTGTATGCGCTTCATGCTATTTTTCTCCCGAGAGGTAGTCGGCAGATGAGAGTGGCGGAAAAGACTGCGCCGAAAATACGGAGGGAGATATTGGCAATATTTGGCAGGCAAAATCGAAGGGAGAATTGTCTAGTGTTGCTCGTCTAGCGGCTGCATTCGGGAAAATCAAATCCGTTTCGTTTTTTTTTAAATCTTAGTTCGTTTCTTTGAATTGATATGAAGAAATGTTCGAGTCATCGAAGCAAGACTGGGACTGTGAATCGTGGTGAAATTCGGAACAGCTTCCACGAAGAACTAGAAATGAAGCAACTCGTCCTCATTCTCACACTCGTGGTACAGTACAGTATTTCCCAAATAAAAATCCACTCCTGCGCGATTTTTCAGTTTCCTGGCAACTGCATCACACAATAAATCGTAAACAGCATCATTTCCAGCTTTCGTACATTTCTGATGATTTGAAGAATGATCGTCATAGAGATCCACATCATGGTGGCATGAGAAAATGCCGAAACTTTTGAATAAAAATCGGGAATAAACGATTCATCGAGTGGTTATTTTCTCCTCTTCAGGGATTCAATAAAATATACGTAAAGACGAAGGGCAATCGAATAAAAGCATGAAGATGAGTTATTTGTTGGTTTGCTCTCGATTTGGTTTCCTGTCCGTAGACGGAATCAATTTTGAATGCATATTGTAGGGTCAACAAAATAAAAGTGCAGATCATTTCGAAAAGAAAATCTTGTACAGTATAAACGTTGTATTTATAATTTGGAAACTTCTTTTTTATGTTCTAATACGGCTTTTCAAAATATGAGTCGATCGAATTGAATCGCAGATTATTCCTTCATAAAGCGAATTTCGAAGGATGCTCTTCGTAACGGGAGGATACCCTGTGATATCTAAATCAGTTTTGGCACGTTCGAACCCCAACTTCACGCCTCAGCTGCAGGGATTTTCTCCCGAAACCAATGCCAAGTAAAGTCGACTGTTATTAAGCAGATACAAAATATAGGACACGTAACCTATCAAGGGAATCACGAGTCATGGGCTTCAAAAAAAAAAAAATCCGGACAGACCTTGAAGTTTACAGCTATCGTTGATCGACCTTTTGTTTCCCGCAAATCAGCAGGGTGACCAACGGTATCCATGACCCTGGAACGTGTCCCTCGCCGACATTCGTCACCAGGGCGCGGAAGTGGAAATAATCAAACGGAATGCCTGATACTGCATCCAACAGCAGGAAGGAAAAAGGCTCCGATTTCTTTCCGCAGCCGCGAATTCCAACGGTTACAGTAACAGGGGATCGGGAAATTAAATAAAAAATCCCGCAAGGGCATGCGGGATTTTTTTTTCGCAAGTGAATAAAAATATAAAATGACGGCATCAATTTTGAGATATCCGCACATCAATAATTGATAAAAAAAAAAAAGAAGGTGAACACTGTATCTCCAGGGCATTCAACAAAATTCGTGATTTCATGCAAATAAAAAGGAGAATATGTTGTCCTAACTCTGAAAAAATCGTTCCGAGTATGAAAATTTATCATGGACACGCATTACATGTACAGACGATAACTACAAGTACCTTTGAACTCCACATCAGTGCTCTCGATACCAATAAACGAATAAATGATTCGTATTCGTACTTTTCTGATGACCGCTTCGAGCAAAAATATTGAAAAATTCGACTTTCAGACAGTCCGCCCTTGAAGAATGAAATTACCGTATGCAATACTA
Organism: Notodromas monacha; assembly: GCA_905338405.1. Lineage (NCBI taxonomy): Eukaryota > Metazoa > Arthropoda > Ostracoda > Podocopida > Cyprididae > Notodromas > Notodromas monacha. Next base: position 38,130 of record CAJPEX010001462.1, on the reverse strand, counting down.
TAAAAAACATCGCATTGAATTACAGTATTTGATTTTCGACCATAATCAGCTGCCCATGCGGCACTCAAGGTCCGAAGGAAGTTTGTCAACGCGCCGAATGAAATCTCGGATCAGATTTCATTCCCCATCAACACGCTCTGGCACGTCGTGAAAAAAAAAAACAAATGCTGGCATGGGGCAATGAAATCGAGTGAAAATCACGTCGATCTTGGGACACGGTCGTTGCATTGATCAAGTTGAACGATGTCCGTGTGCCGAGTTCCCGAAGCTGACGCGAGTGACACAAAGCAGAGAACGCCAAGTGGAAACAGGGTCGGCGCGAGGAAGAAGGAAAACAAAATAAGGAAGGACGGAGCGGAAAAATAAAAAAATCAAATGAAATGAAAATTTGAAATAAAAAATAAAAACGGATGAAAGCGAACATACCGGGCCTGAAAAGCCGCGCCAACGGTTTCTTTTTTATATCCCGCATTTCTCTCTCGCCTTTGTCCCGAGGGAACAAACGCCCGGAGAGACTCTTTTCACCGAGCAGGCAGAATAAAATGAAAATTTCGGCCGGGTCCGAAGTTCCGGATGAAGCGATTTCTCCCCTCAGATCCAGAATCGCATTCACAAACGAATCCCTGGGACATGTGACCCGCGGCATTTTGTTCGCCGATTCCGATTCATCTCTTTCTCCAATTTCTGCCCCGACATTTTTGTCCACCAAGACCCGGCCGCTCTAACGGCGCGTCCTCAACCCGGGGTTTTCTTTTTCTGGGGACGAGAATCTTTTTCGCGACATTCCATCAAACTCCCTCACACGCGCAGCAAAGGCCCCATGAGAAAATGCCGGTGAGAGATGATGGTCGAGTCAAGACGAATTCGGTGAAACGCAGGGATGGAACGGCATCCCTATTTCCAATCAACAAATTACGTTGGTACAGCAACAATATTCTCGGCTCGATTTTTATTGATACAGTATCTTGTCGTGCTTCTTGCATTGATCCAACTCTCAGCAAAAAATTAAAAATAAATTTAGGCAAATTTTAAGCAGCGGTGTCTCGAATATTCGAGAGCATTTGAAGTTACGACACGGGCTTTTATTAATTTATTACAGAATTCGTTTCATGCATTTTTCCTGAGCCCGAATCAACACACACATAGAAAATAAACCAAATCAACCGAATCTCAAACGTAATTGACAAGAGTCAATAATCTCAAGGTTCTTAAAATTTCGAGGCAGAGGGAGTGCAGTCCACCTGAATCGTGTATCGCGCAAAATCGTAAGACAGGTAATATGCAGTATTTTCAAAATCCAGACGTTCCATACATGGGAAAAAATTCTAGGTTTTGATAGGCTTATTATGGATCAGACAGACTTTTAGCCTCTCGAGGAATCCAGGTGGACTCTCCGTACAATGAAATTCAAGAGACGAAAACCCCATCTGACAAAAAAAATCTTCATACAGAGAAAATCGGAATATATAAGATCGTTTTGGTGAGAGTATATCGTCTGCATTGGTTTACTACAGTACAGTATAGTGTTAGAATAAACAGCACAAAATCCTGCTTCAGACGTTCGTCGCGCCTTTCAGCACTTGGAAATATATGAAGGACTGTCTTGTCAAGTACAGTGTACAGTACAGTACTTGATACCGACAACTGGGCAATTTGACACGACTCAGTCATGTCAAATGCCTGAAGCCACTCTGAGGCTCCAGCCAGATATCAACCCTCGCCTCGTCCCCCCCTCTGGCACGACAGGGAAAAAGGACCCTGCAACCCGATGAAAGAGCGCAGCCGCCAGGAGCACAGAGCACGCGCGGGGTCGAAGGCCAATCAGAGCCAGGAGGAAACCGGTGGCTCATTACGAAATGATGACACACTCGGCAGAGGGCCGAGGGGAGGGGAACAGAAGGGAAAGGAAGGAAGGAAGTGGAGTTACGCGACCGGAACCGAGCAGGCGTTATCTTTTTTTCCCCAGCGGGGCTCGAAGCGATAAGAGTCGTGAACTTGGAAGTCGCGACCTCGGAACAGTTCGTCACCGATTTCCAGGCCACTGTTCCCGCATTTCGCCTTCACTTGCCTCGACCTCGAAAGCCCGCCTGCGAATTTCACCCACGACGAGCACGAAGGTCTGACTTCAGGACGTCGTCGATGTCCTGGATTTTTTCTTTTTGTTTTTAATTGGCTTTACTTTAATTTTTACTTGGTTCATTCAGCACATATACAGAGAGTATCTAAATACAGTAATACACAGGCGGACCGAACTAAAATGTCGTCAGTACATTATCCCACAGTGATATTCATCACGCAAAACATTTTCCCCCGTCTTTCTTAATCAAATACTCTATTTATTCAGAAAGAGCCCAATCGATATGCAATACGGTGCAACGAGAAGTAAAGTATTCCGTATTTTCATTTAGAAGGGACAATAAGACGTTTTGAAACATCAATCTTCTCAAAATGTAATACGCAAATGTGCGGAATACGGAGCACCTGAGAAAAAACAAAATAATACAGTAGCAAATTTTTTGCAAAACTGTACGGTATCAAAAGACAAATTGAAAAAGAAACACTGCGAATTTTGGAAACTAATTTTATTTTGCACCGCATAGCATAGATAACCTCAGTTTGTACGGTTCACATTTCTTACGTTGGTTACTCATTCATCATATGCAGTGTTACTCCTCGTGCGAAGACGGCTTGTTGCGATGCAGTTCCAAAAGCATGCAAAAAATAAAGGGGTATCAAAATGCAAACAAATTTGATCAAATTCTCTCGATTTATTTCGGGGCGTTTTTCTTCGAATGGAGTCGGTTAATCGCTTTGATCGAGATCGAGTCAAGTTATTACGCTTCGGCGCCTCAGGAATGAGTCAGATTTGGCGAACAAAGCAAAGAAGGCTTACTAATGATTCTTGAAGGTAGGAAATAAAACCATTGCTGCTAATCCAGAGAAAACTGGACCCGTAACCCGATCATCGTATCCTAACGAAGCAGCATCCATCCTCGGGTCCTCTGCAGTGGCTCATGCGCAAAGGCAGCCGAAAATCTCAGCTTTCTTTGATTTATTTCTCTCGGGAAACCCTTGGCATTAAGTGAACGGGTTTCGATGAACCGGATCGCGTCATTAGCGTCGAAAAGCCATGAAAACGAGACAGGCAACGACTCTTTTCCGTCGGGATTCAAACCTCGAAAACCTTTTTCCGGTCGTCAAATCAAAGAGAAACGTTGAGCCACTTACAAATTAATAATCAAAGCTTATCCTCGAAGACTGGGATTCAAGGCTTTTTCTTTGTCATTAAAGAAATGTGAGCGCCTTCTTTTTCCACGTTTAATGCGTCGTATATGACGCAGCATTTTGTCGGTTCCAGGCAACACTGATTTTATTTTCTCTTCTTTTAATTAAAATAATAAACATTTCTTACATTTCTCAACGCAATTCCTGAGACAGAGGGGAGCAAGATATTCTGGTCTTATTTGAACGCCTCGAAATTGCGAAAATAAGCATTAATATCAAATTACCCCAATTGAGCCTCCGAGCCAAAATTGGGTTACTCGGCATTATTCGCCAATCTTTTGCTCGGTCTCAGTCTAGCTTGTATTGATGTTTACGCAGCTTTTCTGCAAAGGTATTCTCTGTACTGTACAGTACTGTATCGTGATTTATGTTTCACTTGTGTATTGTTGTAGAAATACTGTAATTCAAAAGGCAAGGTTTAGTAAACGCAGCACTACAGTATTTTGCACAAACTTCAATTACGACGCCATATCCCTGGCAAGTCTTCAGCGCTTGAAATCAAGCTTGCGCAGAATATTTTTTTTTCGGAGGTCCAGGGTCAAATCAGACAAAAATAGCGCCCGAAAAATGATGCAAGGAAATATTCAGTGCTGGGTTGAAACCGTTTCACTTGTCTGTTTCAGGCAACGAACCGGTTCCTTTTCCCGAATATCGTGGGATCCGGGGGGGGGGGGGGGGGGGAGGGATTAANGGGGGGGGGGTGGGCGGGGGGGGGGGGGGGAGAGAGAGAGATTAAGGAAAGTGGAGCATTTTGCTCGAACGCGTTCAGCAAAGGAAACCCAAGGTTCGAGGCAAGCAGCAGCAGGTCCGTGATCCGACAGCGGGCCAGAGGGTTTTTTCAACGGCGCGCGGGGATTAACACCAGTCGACGGATGCGCAGCAACGGTCAGCAGGGATCCCGGTTTAACCCAAAAAGAACCCTCCCCTTGAGACGCGCGGCCCAACTGGACCGGACCGTTGCACACAGCACGGGACACAGAAATTTTGCAATTCCGCGCGCCTCTGCCGGAGGGACCGACATTCTTTCCTTTTTTTCTCCTCTCTCTCTCCTGTTTATTTTCCTTCGGATTCAGCGGGAAAACTGGGCCGCGCAAACCCCCGTGCGAACTCGGACGTGTTTTCATTTCACGCCTCGCAAACTTTCTGCCCCGAGTAATCCGAGACAAACGGAATTCCACACTCGGGATAATAAAAGAGCGGAAATCGCAAATGCATCACATTCACAGTTTCTCCGCCACAGGAAGATAGGACGCATTCTGTGTTCCAGTACTTGGGCATAACGAGCTGGCAAAACACAGCACCAGTACTAGAATGTGTGGCCTCAGCAGAAAGAGAAAAACAACATGAAACACGACTCGTACCATTAAGAAACGCAATCCCAAAAGTACTACTCTTCGACAAAAAAAATAATAATTGCGTCACGAACGAGTGGTCCAGGCAATTCAGGAAATTGGATTCGAATATTTTTTCGCCAGGTACTGCACGATGTTGAAAAAAAAAACAATCTGGTTTAATACAAAAAAGAAGATGGAATTGCATGTAGAGTATCTTCATTTCTGGTAAATTCTTTGCGCATACGTATTCTTCGCATTTATACATTTTTTTATGCACAGCTTCAAAATCGGCACGTTTCCAGCCTATCATGTGCAAAAAACAAAAATACTGTACATACACGGATGATACTACTGCTCACGTGTTGACAATGCAAAATATTTTTATATTCGCGTGGAATTACTGCATACAGTTCTGCACTGTCGCATTTTACAAATACTTTAGTACATTGTCGCACAATTTGCCGAGAATTGCCGCGATCTTGACTGGTTCTGAAAAATTGGGAAAAAGCAGTACTGAACAGAAGTACCGGCACTGTCTTTTCGTCAGTAATAAATCGTGTTTACATAATGCGCATTAATACCCACGAATACTTACAGGAAAATGAATTGTCCCATGACACGCTTCGACTTTCAATGTCTTAGATATAAAAATCAAATACAGTATTGGAAAAGGTAGCAATCCGAAGCTTGCAATTTTACCTTTGGTTCCGATTTTCCAATAATCGTGGCAATACATCTGTGCAGAGAAAATACAGTAATCTGACTGCGGTAATGAAAACAAAGGAACTACAAAACAAGTTAGATCGCTCATGCAAAAATCGTGAGCTCCACGTGTCTGAGGTGAATATTACATTTTCGCAAGTACATTAGCAGGTCTTAGAAACTGAGAAAACGAAGGACCGAGTTTCGCAGGAGCAGGTTCCATCGAATAAGCAGTGGGTTGAAATGACCTCTGGATCGAGTGGCACAGAGACCCAGAAACAATCGAGGCCTGAAATCCGCCCGAGGGCACGTAACAAAACAATGGTCGGAACAAAACACAGCGCCCCAGACAACAATCCCGGGCTTGTCTGCCCAACTCGCGAGAAAAAAAAAAAGTGACGCGGAAAACACGAGCTGAAATTTGGGGCACTCCTTGGTATTGAAAATGCACGCAGATCTTCGGAATGCTCCACCAGCGTGACGCATTTCCTTCATTCCGCCTCGGGTCTGTGCTTTCCAATTTCCTTCCTCACCGCAAACTACAGTACTGTACTTTACAATAATCCCGGCTTCGGCAATAACGCGAAACGTTCTGCCCGATTTTCGCCGCTTCCTCCAGTCGACAAATGTTTCACAACAGAACTGAATACGAAGCAGCAAATTTGATGGAGAAATCAACGCATGATTACTCTGCGCAATTGAAATGCGTTGATTCCGGATACCGAACCCTTCGGCGCCGAGATCACAAGCACTTTAATCCAGGAAAGTGCAAATTTACCGAGATCAAAGTTCAGCACTCATTCTGCTCCATCAAGTCGGCAAAAGCGTCATGGAAAAATCCAGTGCATTAGTTCAGTTCGAGGAAATGTGAAACAAAAACAACAAATTGAACAATGAGCGAATAGTACATTTCGCCATGAATAAAATTGCATGGTGAAAAGCGAGAGAGAGAGAGAGCGAAAGGCTTCGCAAATTGCAACTTTTCAGCAACTACTGAAATCGTTGCAGGAAGAAGCTGCGGTTTGGTAGAGTCTTTCTCATTCAGTCATGTCAAAGTCGGTTTCGATGAATGAGCAGACCCAAGTGATTGATGACGAGAATCGAGGGCAGCCTGATGAACCCATGCGGGGAAAAAAAGGGGGGGGGGTTCGGAGAGAGAGAGAGAAAAAGAAGAAAAATTGTGTTGGACAGGAGCCGCAATCCGAGCACGACGTAAACAAGCAACGGCGAAAATATCCGGCTTCAGTTCTATGCACAATTTTAGCACGGACTTGTCCCGAAGGTCGTGGGGTGTTGGATGCTTGCTTTCCCAGCTACCCAACGCAACAACCCTTGCACTTTTGGGGACACTTTTTTTTCTAAATGTATAACGCTCTGCGTACCGATTCTGATTCTCAAAATGAAACCCCCTTCTTAGAAATAGCTTAAATTTGCATTGAAAAGGCGGGATTAGAACAAAGCGTTGCTTTAAAATTATGCGCAATTTTCTTCCCACTCTGGAAAATCTCGTTTCTTGCATGTTTTCATGGAGAGCATCTTGGATTTTCTGCAAGATGACCGAAAAGTCCAACAAGTACGCCACCGAATTTACGATATTTCATATTACTTTATTCCAGTGAAAATGGACGCTAAATAATCCTTCGCATTTTCCCCCGGATGAAATTTGATTCCCTCAGGCTTCAATGGACGACTTTCAGCTACGGATTTTAAGAGGTAGGTGCACTGTAATGAAAATTTCCTCTTCCTCCGGTATTCTTTCGCGGAAATCCAACTTTTTGGGGCCTCAAACTCTCAGCGGCACAGAAATTTAATTTTCCAGAGAGAAGCGCGGGCATAATTAAAGAGCTCCGTTCACATTTTCTGCATTCTACAGCAAAGAAAAAAGAATATTATTTTACTCTACACTAACTACGGTATGCGTAACCCGCGGCGAAGCACGAACTCCCAAGTTCTCGAAACGCCGAGCATAGTTGGTCCGGGTTCGGGGGTTGTTTTTCGCACTGGGTACACACACAACGTTTTCCGCGAGTAGGGACAAGAGCCCCACATCTGCTGTCGTACTTGTACAAGGGTCGTGAGCACTTATCGTCGTCGCTCACGATAACCCGTCTCGCCCGAAAAAAAAGGAACCCATATATATTCCTCTCAGCACTTCCTTCACGCCGTCGCCGATTTCTTTCTTTTTTTTTTTTTTTGAAAAATCCGCGGAAAGTAGAACCCATCAACACTCGCCGCAATAAATGTCCGCATTGCTTAACCTGCCGCCGCAACCTTGATCCTTTTCCAGACCAAGGACAATCCAGAAGCGTGACCGTGATAGAGGTCAGCCTTCGTGCGTGACCCTGAGAAAACTCAGTGACCCAGAAACGCTAGGGAAATTCGCCGCCTTCAACGGGGCGGATGAAGTAACTTTTGTTACCTGTGCCGCACGTAATCCCGCCTCAAAATGTTGACCCGACTGCATTCGTGCAGCACGAATCACCAAATGGATTCAACATGACCCGACATAATCTCCATTCATTCACGATCTTGAATTCTGTCACGAAGGGGGGCATACAAATGCAGATAAAACAATAAAAACGAGAACCAGGTAAAAACCAAAAACTGTTTAGTTCTACATCGGGATGATGTTCATACGCCGTGAAATACGCAATGAATACAGTATTATCAAGAAAACATATCCATTTTATCCTAGAAATTCCTTGTGCAAAGAAGGTTAGCCACGATATAACCGGCCAATAACTCGAACAAGATTTGACTTGATTAAAAATTGACATAGCACAAAAGCTGTAATGAGCGCTTTCCCGTAAGTACTGTAGTACTTGTCTCGACGTCTTTCTCCAGACAACACTAGGTAAAGCTGAGGGTGTCTATAGGAAATAAATTTCTCGCCGATGAGAACCAAAAGAAAATAACTGCTGCTGGGGGTTAATCACCAACATTGAAGCGACGCTAGCTAATGGAAGCATAATCGAGTCAATCGGTTTCTCACGGAACCATTTCCGATGTTCCCCAAACCAGTTCCTAATGCGTCAAAAAATATCGCGGAAAACAACGACCTGGAAGCGGGCTGACGGGGTGAAAAGTAATTTCAGCTCATCATAATGGATGAGCCCGCGAAAAATAAAGTCGAGACACGACTCGACTCGAGGAAATGTAATGGGAAAGCGTTCCAGCGTCGGCAACGGCGCCGTTAGATTAAATTCGACGCTAATTAAACGGAAAGCCTTGTTTATTCTAAAAATTCCTCCGCGATAACGCGGCGCAACGTTCGTCGCGGAAATAATCCAGGTTTTCTCGCCGAATAGCCTTGAAATTTGAGCAAAGTAACGCTCATGCAACCCCCGAAAAAAAAATACGGCTGCATTCGGAAATACACTATTGCACTGATTTCCCACATTTCGCAAGAAAATAAGCGCGGAAATATCGGAATGAAAATTAACTACAGGGGAAGTTTTTGCTTTTGTTTGTTTATCCCTCATTGCTTCGTGATTCTAGAAAGAGTAATTTTGCTCGGAAAAGCTGATGGAGCAAGAGAAAATGATAGCGCCAGGTTTCTCCAGTCCATGTGCTTGCGTTTCCCCGGGAAATGACGAAGCGTTTCGAAACCATTACCGGGTAGATTTAAGAAAATTGAGACTATTAATCGTGGGTCTGCCGGTAAATACATCAACATTGCCACAGAGCATTTAGTTCTCACAAAAATTTATAGCAAATCTTTGGAGAATTTTCATGCCTCATTTGCGACAGGAAAGCGTTAGTTATCCCACCCCACAGCTTAGAAAGAAAGTTATCCAGTAGTGCATATCCCCCAAAAGCGAAAAGCATTCTTGAAATTTTCTAGATACAGCAAACAAAATTTCCAGATTCATACAAGTGGTTCTCACATGCGCGGAAGGTTTGCGACATACCTTTCTGGTGGTATGCGAAATTCACGCGTAATTCAGGCATTCCACTTGTTCAGGGTCTGTACATGGAAGAATTTTAAAATAGAATGTGCGATCTTTCCGAGTGCTTGATGCCCACGAGCCTCGTAAGTCAGGGTATGGTACATCACATAAATTTAAATGCTGCATCACAATTTTTAACCTGAAAACGTATACCGATTGTGACATTATGGCAGAGTACCACGTATTTAGGACCAACAGCCGCAACATAGTAAGCACAACACGCGCAACGAAAGAATAACCGTTTTACTACGCCATCCTTCAATTCATTAGTCAATGTGTCCAATTTTTAAACTCACGTATCTCTGATCAAGTGCCACCCGAGGTTCCAACATGGCGCATATGGTTCGCAGGATCATTCAAAAGTAAAAATAATCCGGTACCCCGTTTGCACGGTGCAAATCTAAAACGTCGGAACATATAATGTGATACTTTAGGAAGTCCAGAATGCCCCCAAAAACGTGTGACCCACATGCAGCGTGCACCGTCAAATAAATTTCATACAGAACCAAGCTTTTCAAGAAGCGTCAGACATTCAATAAGTGGTAGTCCTACCACCAGTGGATGGTACAGTCGAACCCCCAATAAAGCGCCACCCTCGGCAACCGCCAACATTTTGAATGAAACAAATCTCCTCAAAACTAAATGCCATAGAAAACCTCGATAAGACGCCAACCACCTGCATTAGTGATGAAACAAAAGTGCTGTTTTGAATTAGTTTTGTCTTTGTTACAACGCCCAACATTTGCGTTTCTTTCCAGGATCTTGTGTTGTTAAGAAGAAAACAAAATGACGATCTTCATTTTTCCAAAAACTTTGAACAATATATAGACCTAATTTTGAAATTTGAATAAATTGATGCAGAAAAATTAATATTCTGAAGGAGTAATGCATAAATCACAGCAATACTCTGGAAAATTACTGAAGTTTCTGGAAAACTTGTATTTCAGGTGAACTTTTGATAAGTCGAATTCCTCCCTAAGTCGAATTTTTTTCAAGTCCCTGTCCAAAGTCCCTTAAAATCAATACATTAAAACCCTCCCTATAACTCGAATTCTTTTTTTCTAAAACCTCTGTTAAGTAAAATTTTCTGAGGCCTTCTGGTTATTATTTCTGTGAAATATGAGAGAGAAAATGATTAAAACAAATAATTTGATGCATCTTGGAAGGAATTGAAAGACAAATATATCAAATGAACCCCTGCCTCCAAGTTCAGCACAGTGAAAACTCATCAAGGGGTAAGTTTAGGCCCAGAATCTCCTCATTTACAATTTCCTGCCATTTTTTTACTAATCCTCACAGCAAGAATTATTTTTTCCTTAATTCAAAACCTGCAAAAAACAAAACCTCCCCAAGTCAAATTTTTTTCCTGGTCCCTAAAAATTTGACTTACGGAGGTTCAACTGTATTACTTTTGAAGGAAAATCAAGTATTTTTGATCAAATGATTTAAATATTTTAAAATGAAATATTTGATAAACCGCCAACCCCTTTAAACCGCCAGAATTGCTCTGGACAAATGGTGGCGTCTTATCGGGGTTTGACTGGACAGTACATGGTCAGCTTGCAGATGGTAAGCGTCATCAACATTGCTGGCATTTACAGTACCGTACAGCACAGTACTTCCTACGCTCTGAGGACACTCATTCATGCAAGGCTATCCGTGAATGCTGAGCAGTACCACCAGTGGTGCGGGTGTCAGTGGCTGAAAAGCCCTTTCTCTGATTCTGAGGATACATCATCCTTAATGGCGAACAAAACTCGGCGCTTTTCCACTAGTTGACGTGGGAAAAAGTCCGTTGGCAGATCAGTCCGTGGGACACACAGCTGTTTCGGCAAGCAAGCAGGAAGGAAAGAAAGAGAGAAAGGAAGGAAAAAGGAATTTGACAGAAAACCCGGCCTCGGTGTTCTGAGGCTGTCAAGCGTCGGCTGTCACGGGGTACCAGGACCAGAGCCGGACGAAACCAGACGCCACGGCCCAGAGGGACGCCCTGGCCGTCACGCCGAAAATCGATTTTTTCCCCATTCGGAACCCGAGACTCGGCGGTTGCAGTTCGTTCTCCTCTGCCTTGCCTGTCTGAACCCATTCGAAAAAAAAAACCGAGTCGCAAACGTTTCACGGCCAAGGATATGCGACCACAAGAAATCCGAAACCCGAGCAGTTGAGGAAAACACCCAGTTCACAAAATTACTCCAGTCCTTAGCCCCTGGATTTTTGGCGTACCTGCAGTACCAACGCGCGAGCTTGTGAATGAAACGAAAATATCGCCCTTGTTCCATTGCGTGACCAATGGAAAACTGTTTGACCGGCCTTGACGCCATGCAAAGAGCATTTCCAGAGAATAGAAAAGCAATTGGCGCTTGACTCTTCGTATTACGTGAATTCCCATCAATTGCCAAACAAGGTTGAAAAAATCGGACATGCACTGGAATGCAGCCAAAATTGTCTGAAGTTGATGCTTTCTCGCCACACTTGAATGATGTTCCTCAGGGCGAGAAGTGGTTTCAGTCATCATATCAGAAAATCAACAGTTTTAATCCTTGAACGTGTTTACAGAAGAACAGTCAAAAGAGAAAAGAAACATTTATTCGAGTGGCACTCTGGGGACCAAAACAAAAAACAGTTGGTTATACAGTACATAGAATATCACTGTGATGTAGGAGCTACACTAAAACAAAGATTGCATAAGCCGGCCAGAAAAGGACGGGGGTTCATCTGTGAACATTCCATCAGACAAGGTACCTGGCCCATAAACGCATCGAATGTAAAGAAATAATCTGACACAGCAAAAAGTTTCAGTCAGATGCTGTCAAATGCTTTCGCTGTTTTCGTCACGCGCCTTTCAGGGGACAACACCGTCAGATCACGATCCTTGTCAAGTCGACAGCATGAAGATAAGATCAGTGCATCTCAATTGAACAAGAAAATGCGTCGACCGGAAAGACCATTCATCTGCAAAATGGGGTCACAAGTTACGTAACCATGATTGGAAATCATATTTTCCCCCCAGGCTTTTGCACACGGGCGACGGTCATTAATTGCAAGGATGACAGAGTTAATTCATCAGTCTAAATCCGAAGTTCCGCACGGGGGACCTTCACGAGCGTAATATCAATTATTATTTCCCGACCGCAGGGCAAGACAGATTGAAAGGGACTACGATAACATCGAGGAAAGGAACAACCTGTCGAAAGCGCTTGAAATTCGTCGGCAATTCGCCGCGTTTCTCCTCCCGGAATTTCCGTCCGGAAACAATCATGCAAATCCAGCCCTGTTCCCTGGAACAATTTTCCGAGGAGCATCAGCAACCACATCCAATAATGCCCTGTACTTGGAAAAAAAAACACTTTCAATTTTCCTGCCTATTTCGGGAAAATCGGTGCGGTTACCAGGCATCGAAAATGTGCCTGATGATAGTCTAAGCGAAAACGGCAACTTTATTCATCGTGCGGATTCTCTTTTCTTCGAGTAAACTCTACAGCACTGCACGGTACTGTAGTTACAAATGGCGAACCTCTCGCAATTTTACTGCAGTCAGATGAAACGCTGGGATATCATTATTTTTCGATGATGCAGCACTACAGCCACAGGCAATAAGCAGTACCCGAGCATCACGTCGAAAATAAGATTACCTGCTCGGATTGAAATGAAGCGGGGGGGTTGAACGAGATATCTCCCCAGAAACCTTCGATACTCCTCGACTTGGTTAATCAAAAGTGGAAAATGAAAAGCGGCCAACGAGAAAACCATCTCCAGGATGCACATTACAAAAGAAAGAAAAGATCATCGGAGAAATAGATGAAATACTGGACAGTATTTAAAAAATAAAAGGAGCGATGTTCCCTCGGCGGTTAATGTTGATTTTACTGGCCAATGGGCTCACTGGTGAGAGGAGACGAAAAGAGAAGCGGATAAAAGGAGCCCGCGGCATCAACAGGTAGCCTTCACGGTTCATCAATGATGAATACTGGGACCATTTCCCCCACCTCCAGCGGCTTCCAAGGACTCGGGCCAGAGAAAAGCGGCAGTAATTCATCAGACGCCAAAAAAAGGGGGAAGAAGAAGAGAGAGAGAGGATGAAACAAACAAAAAATGGGGGAGGAGCTCCGGATACACAAAAATCCTTCTCCCCCAACTCGCAATGAACTGGACGGCAGCAGAAGCCCTAGAAATATTCTCCCCTATATTCGCTCATGTCTGATGGAGTGGGGAAATTGTGCCACTTTCAAGACATGCAAGTACTGTACTGCAATGCACAGTACCGTATGCGAGTACCACCAGTGGCATGGCGGTTGAAACCTCCTTCAACTGGGCTTCTGCGAGAGATGGCTGTGTGCGACACTTTTTGTTTTGAATTATTGAACCAAATTGAAGAAATACACGGTAAGCGTTTGCCTGTGCACCACCTCCTGGTTGTACTAATGAGAAATTACCTCAAGTCTCAACTGAGATAAAGGCCACATAATTTCCGAATCGTTTCAAAATAGTGTAACATACTACAGTACTGTACAATATTCACTTCTATGCTCGAGGGGCCAGTGTGACTCTCAGTCTCCTGAAGGTCTCGCTTTTTTTTTTCTATCTCTCAAGATATGCTTTTATTCTCTTACAAAAAATTCGTATACGGATTTACACACTCTTCGGAAGCCTCAACAATTGACCAGGACAATTTCAAGTAAGGTACAGTACTGTATATATTTTCGAAGATACCAGATATTTCCTAGATTCAGGTAACTCTTACGTGTACCACCACCTACTGGGTGCATGCCTTCCGGGATTTTGTCAAAGCCTCGCATACGTCACAGGTCCAGTAGTAGGTCAATTTTGGAATCCGGACCAGACCAGGGAAACGAGCTGCAACCTCCTACACCGTCCAGAGACGGGCGAGGATCTCCCATTCCCTTCAGGAATCCATAGGTTCTGAAAACTGCAACATGCCCGTGGCACGGCGGGGGAAAAATGGCGCTTGCTGTGAGACAGGTAGGTACTAAACTTGGCTTTCCCTCGCTCCCCGAATTCCCCTGCCCCCGCGTTCACAAGGTCTGCTACCGTACTAAACAAAACGCAGAACCGATGCTTTCCTTCCCCTGGTCTCTAAAACTGTTGCAGCCAGTCAGGAGCAAATAAGTAGAACAAATGGGTTCAGGAGCACAACACCGGGAGGGAAAAGTGCACGCGGCCGAAAATAAAGCGCCGTTGCTTGCCTGCCAGCGCTTGAGCAAATATGACACAGTCTGGAAGATATTATTCCAGGCCTGTTTGTGTTCTCCAGCAGCGAGGACATGGCGAAAAAAAAAAGACGAAAGAGAAAACAGCAAAAGCAACAAAAAACGGCTGATCGGGGTTGTTATTGGGAACAGCGAACTGTGCTTGTTGAGGACACTTGAGCGTGTCCCAAAACGCCGTGTTTTAAAACAACGTGCGCCGTTCCAGCGCGTGCCGAAAATACTGTAATGGAAGATGCAAGCAGGTCCATATTTGCTTATTCCAGTTTTCAGACAAAGGTGTACTGTATAGTACAATACTCGGCCTATTGGGCTGTTAATCTTGAAATCTTTTTTTTTCCGGAATCAAGGAAGCATCCTCAGAATTAAAATTCCTGTAAATCAGCAGCAGCTTAGGAAAGGATAGAAACACTGAACATTCTCCCCATATTTTTGCCTGCAAATTCTCTGGTGCTAAACTGCGCTTGTGTCGTTATCCACTTTTTTCATTTATGTGGTAACGTAGCTTTTAAAAAACCGGGGATCAAATATTCAAGGGATCAAATACTCGAGCTTTAGGAGAAAAAAAGCCAGCAGAAGAATGGGTCACTGAATATTTTTCGACGAATGATTTTTTGCAGGGCTGCATCATTCGTTGCTTTTCGGAAGAAATAACTCATCTTCGGATCACTCTGAAATTAATCTCGAACGGGAAATCAAGAGTAACTCCTTGGGAAATTCTTGTGGAAGACCCAGAAGAAACAAAAATTAGATCCAGTGGAACAAGGGATCACGTAATAATTTTTGAGGAGTGCTTTCCTTACAGGAGACACTTTCCATGCATGTGTTTCATGAATTATTGTACATTACAGATATGATGGTAATACCTCGCGCGCTAGAAGCAAGAGAAATACTGTTCTCGCGAAATAGTAAAAAAATGCATACAGTAAACTCCATTCCGATTCCATCATTTTTCTCTGAGAGCGTTTGATTTCGGACACGACTCCAAACGCGCAAAAACGGATCAAATTTGCAATCGAAGGACTACAGTGGGGCCCGGAGATGGTGACGTAATGGGTTTTTGTGTCGGAACCTCCGCATGTCGGGCCACGTTTTCACATAGACTTCAATGGGAACATACAGTATTTAACTGGTTCTTCTGTTTTATCTTAAAATAGGAATAAAGCCCCCCAAGAAATTCAATACAGTACAGTAATTTTTGTCTACTTCATGATACAAAAAACTGCTTAGAAGAAGGCCCACACAAAATCAGAATTTTTTTGGCATTTAAAGGAGCTCAATAAGCAAAGAGCAAGAACAAAACTGAAAAAATATACAGTACATGAAATTGGTTTGTTTTCGAGTAAGACTTGGAGTTATTTTAAGATGAAAATTTTTTTTTTTAAATTTCCTAAACATAAATTGCTCAATTTGATCAAGAGACGTCTACATTTCGAAAAACACTTTCTCCCCCAAAAAATTTGTTCGACGTCTCGGCAGATTTTTTTGTTTCTTTCTTCGAGTTAAAAATTGGCTCTCCCTTGGGTGAGTTGAATCGTCCGCATGCCCGGGGTCCCACTGTAAATTGGGACGATAGCAGGCAGGAGCAAGGAGGAAACTCACCAGTTGTGTCGGCGGGCTAGTGTTGGCCGAGGCATTGCCGTTTGTGTTGGAGGAATTTGCGGCGGCGCTGCGAGCAGCAGCTGTCGCGTCTCTATCAGCCCGGCTCATCTTGCTGCGCGGATGCGGCTGGAAATAAAAGAAGCAACAGCGAACATGAAACGCATGCAGCACGAGAGGCAACCGTCGCAACCGTCCAACGGTTCTCGTGTCGCAACCACTCACTCACTCACTCTCACACACACACACACACACACATAATACCCCCCCCCCTCCACCATCCAAACTATACATAGTCAATTGACCACTTAACGTCTCTGCGCAGAGATCTCTGCTCTGAATCAGTTTTCAGATAAGCACGCGTTGATAACAACTCGTCCAGGCGTGACAAGTCTCGCTTTCTACCAATCCGACCCGTTTTAGTCCGATTCATGTCAGTTCCGGCAAGCAAGTCTGCCAACCGTCCGAGCTTATTATTATTATTTTTTTCTTTCACGTGTCAGCCGGAAATGTTCGCCTGTGACGGTCGTGTTGCAACGCGAAAGCAAGTTTTTCTTCACAGAAACTCTCAACAGACGAAGTGAGAGTGAGAGACGGACAAGGTAATTAAACTAGAAACAGACGGTTGGGCAAAGACGCAAGAATTATATTTATTGCCACGCATTATTTTCATGAGAATAGAGAGGGATAGGAAGCGTTCAAGTTTCATTAATGTCGGGGGGAAAAGAAACGGGAACGTGCTAAAGGTACCTCCCGTGAATTTCATCAATGATTGCTCGATGTCATTCATTTTCTTGCTCTTTGGTAGAACCTCAGACTATAACCCACCAAACCTATTTCCTGAAAAACTGGACACTGGCACCCCATAAGATATAAGCAAGTTGACAGTATCAGAGATTATCCTTCGATATGGGACAACTTCGCTTCCACGAATCGCCCTGCTGTCTGTCTAAAACTTTACTTTCAGTTTCTAGAGGCTCGGTATGACGTAGTTCAACAAAACGTTGTGTGATTTTTGAGAAATTTCTAAAAAAAAAAGAAGACCGGAGGCACAGGTGCCCATAAAGAGTAAAAGAAAGCTCAATTTCCTTCACTTTATCCATCTTCTGGAAAGTGATGTGAAGAATTATAGGGCTTCGATTAATTGCAAGTCAAGGTCTTGCTTTCCAGACGCTCGCTATTTCGCCGCAGCAAAAGTGGGAAGAAGGGATTGCGAGACCTCACTCACATTAGGTGCATAATTTTACGAGTAACCGGACAGATGGCCCAGGGTATCCAAACCTACGCGAGAATGTCCCGCCTAACGGTATGACATAACAGAAGAGGAGGAAGGATTGACTGGAACCGCCATGGGGAGATAAAGAGAGAGTCGGAGGCGGCGGTGGCCCAGAAAAGAAAAAAGGGACCGAGTCTGGCCTTGTCCCTCAAACGAGGGCGCCAGCCTTGCTCGTGCGCAGACACGTCGGGCGGAGAGCGTGAGAAAGCGAAGGAAAGTGAGATCCGATTCCGGCTACACGTCGGGTCAACCTGCCTCTCTGAGGTAGTAACCCCGAAAAAACGAAAACCCGGGGGAACCCGGGATCATCATCATCAGCTGCAATGCGGGCCAGCAGGGGTTTCTCCCCCGTCGTCGGTGCCGGGGGACGAGACACAGCTGATCGGCCCACGTGCCTGCCTGGCCCAGGTAATTCTTTAAAGCCGGGGACAGGGCCCTGATATCAATTGAAAAGCCTCCCCACACGCGCGCCAAGAAGCTGGGGGAGGAATCACACCCTCCACGGGCTTCCCTAACGCCCCGCTGGGCAAACCAGGGCACCGGGACACCCTTCACGCCAGGGGGGGTTATGAACCCACTCTAACGGTCACCCCTCTCACCACCACCGTCTCTTGTGGCTTCTTGGCAGTGAAAATCTAACCTAACCAAACCCTACCTCCTTGCTCGCTTCTTTCCCTCACTCGTCCCAGCGTGTCTCAAAAAGTCGCGTTCGGAAACAATTTATTCTTTCTGATGGTACAATAATGTACACGAGAACTCGTCGTGTTCCCAAAGCGGCATGAAAAAAAAAACCATCCCCAATGTCCACATCGATGAACTGCGTTACAACGTGAGCCAATTCCGTCAACGGGTTTATTTGGGCACGCGTCGTTTTTTGAGACATGCTCCGTCTTCAAGTCGCTCACGATCGCATTTGCACGCGACAGGAAAACGAAAAGAGGAACTCACTTCCTCGCACGAAGCTAACCCACAACTCTGGCGGGATTGAGAAACTGGGAAATATTCTACACGAATAATATTCCTCGAATGAATTTCCGAAATCGCCGACGCTGAAACATGCACTCACAACCCGTCTCGCATTCATGACGCATCACGGCTTTTGCGTACAATTCGATAGCCTTTCCCTACGACTTCACGAAAAAAATTTCCGCCACGTGATTCCACGGTTACAAAAAAAAAAAAAAAACGCAGCCGGGATTTCATCCGTTGCTCCAGATTCGCCAACTGCGCGGGAAACCGACGAAGTGAGACAAGGTCGCTTGAAAACGCTGTCAAACGTGAGAAGCAACCAACTTCAGCGACCAAAAAAAAAAAAAAACAGCTGCGTCATTAGAGACTCGACACGCCCTTGAAGAAGACAATAAGAAAGGTCCTGATCTTAGAGATACACAACTACCCCCGCTGCTGCGCCTGTCTATCACTGCATACTTGGTGGAGCGCTCAAAAAAACCCCTCATGACGGTGGCCCTGTCCACAGGGCCACCCTCCTCAACACAAAAGAAAACTTTGCTGCTTCGGTACGCGATCTATGATCTATCATCTATACCAAACGAAAAACCACGTTGGAATACGAGGTCGGGACCGGTCGCAATTTTCCGCCTGCTTGAACGTGAAGACAGCATCCGTGCGAACAAAGTACAGGACAGTATTCTGGTTTATTTTTAATTAACGTACACCGCAGTTTTCAAAACGAAAAACCGACAAGAATTCCTCGTGAACCGATACAAATTTAGGAAATTTTTGGAAAAAATAGTGCGCTTCACACGCAAGTTCCAACAGCGCTAAAGATAAGAATCAAATTTCAGCTTACAGTCCCGCACAGTACAGTGCATAAATTGAAAAAAATAAAACAAAAATTCCGCACAGAGCAAAAATTGATGACTACTGTGTAACCGTATCTCATCGAATTCCTAGGAATCAACCTCCGACTTTCTAGTGCACAGTGCATTGAAGAAAAAGAAAAAAGTGCTGGACATTTCTCATCAGAAGGGCTGGAACAAAAATTTCCAGGTTAAATCGCAAACCACAAAAAACACAACAAAGGCTGAACCGGATGCATGAAACCCAATGGCCAGACCGGAAGCGGCCCCCAGAAGCTCGCTGGGAAAACTGAATCGCCACCTCGTTTCCCGGCATTTTCTTTCTTTGTTTCTTCTTTTTTTTTCAGGAGCGGAAACGCGTTGTCTCCGTCGGAGGTGCTCGACGGAAACCTGACCCGCGGATGCGCGCGACTGTCACGGCCAAAGGGACATTTTTCCCTCCCAATTACCGGCGCCAGGAATACTGTACCCTGTCGACTCGGATTTCGGGACTCGTCCTCGGCCGGAAAACATCTTCCTCGACAAGAAACCTGGCCCAATCCCGTCCCAGAAACCAGACGAATAACCCAGTCCCCCGTCCCCGAAGATGCTGCTGCTGCACTAGCTACAACAGCTTGGTCTTGTAAATTCCACAATAATCGTCACTTGTCACATTTTACTAAAATAAAAAACAACTTCGAAGACAGTTCTGTATGCTGGGGAATTGCCAAGTGGATTAACTCCTCCGCGTAAAAAAAAAAGGATGAAGCGCACAAACAAGGAGACGTGGCTTTACAGACCACGGTATATTACTGTAAAGTACAGTACCCGAAAATTTAGTAAGGTACAACAGTGGAAACTCATCACAAGAATTACGTTACCATGCGGCTGATGACATCAATCAATCCAGATACGTATGCACAAATAAAATGATGCTGTGGTTTTAGAAAAAAAGTTCGAGTAATAGTCCATCTCGAAAGTAATTTGAACAAAACGAAAACACTGCTGAGTCCGCCACGTTTGGGGCATCGAAATCGCCGAAAAATCTGGGTTTAAATCCCGAACGTCTCGGGGAAACCGAACCAAGGAAAGGGAAGGGTAGGACAGGAACAAAGAGCCCCGGATTCTCTCAGGTACAGGTATGAAATGAAGGGAGGGGAAAAAACAAAAACGCAAGCCACGTTTTCCTCGCTCTCTGGTGCGACTTACAATTCGCAATTCCAAGACGCCGAGAAAAATATCGCCTTTACAACAATCCCAGGGGCCCAAGGAGATCTGCAAACACAGGATTCGATACGAGCCCTCTCGCATCCCTTATCGCGATTTGAGCTCCCCGAAAACTCGCGTTTACATCAGAGGAGATATGCCTCGAGGCATTCAGAAAACCGACGTCCATGGTTCGGAACAACGATGCAACGCCATTAGGAAAAATACCTCAGCATTCAAGAGCAAACATTGGAAAAGGCTCTCATCACCACCCATGAAAAAGAGGTCCTGTACTCGGAATTGGGAAAAATGAATCGGGTCAAACTACTGCCTGCTTCCGTCTCAAAATCAACTTCCGACTATGACAGTGAGAATACGTACTGCATCTCGGAAACACGAACGCATTATCTGTACAGAAACTTTCGGAATCGTTCTCTTTATTCGAATGTTAGAAGGAAAATGCAAAGATGAAATCAGACATGCAAATTTAATAATCTCACAACGAAAATGAAAAGCGCAAGGAAGTCCTAAATGGCACCCAATCGACGCCGAAAAATGTATGCCAAGCACATGCATTCTTCAAGTGATTTAATATTCTAAACGCTTGACACGGTTTTGAAATGTTGTTCTTGAAGGTGCTTTCAGAGGCAGGTGTGTCAAAACCAAAGCACACAGCTTCGCATTTTTTAATTGTTAAAGATACAAAGTGGAATTTTTGGGATTATTAATTTTCTATATAGACGCGCACAGGGCATGAGAGGAAAATCTGGAATCCATGTCTTCGTCAAAGCATCGATTTTCTGATATTTTATTCGATAATCGTGCAAGGTTTTTGAAAGGGAACCGAACAAACTCTCTTCAGGTCGGGATAGCTGTCGTTAGAATTCATTTTCAAATGTTATGGATTTCAATGTGTTTCCCCTCGTAGATCGATGTAGTTTTTAATTCGTTAAACATCACCCAGTCATTCAATTTCGACTTGTTCAATCTTCAACTAGGACTGCATTCGATGATTGATTTCTCCTGTCTGCACTGATTCCCTTTGAGCATAGCTATTCCAGGAAGAAAAAAGTACTGCAGTGCAGTTTAAAAAAGGGGGCATCACCAGATTTGGAGAGAAAAAGATACAGTTCGGGAATACAGCATGCTTTCATAGAAAATGCATTTTACTTCGCTTCAAAACATAATAAAAAATCAGCAATAGCTTGAAACCTAAATAAAGCGCAGATCTTGAAACTTTAAGAAATGGTTGGCTTTAGGAGGCAAAATTCACGTCTGCAGACGAATGCCTCGAATACAGGCCGCACCGGCACCTTTCTGTTTTGATATTTTTTGCTGCTGTTGTTTGAAAAAAAAAAAACAGTACTCGCGGACTATAATCGAGGAAATGAGGGTTTGACCGACCGGATGGACGGCTATCGGAATTGACTTCGATCTCGAGGGGAAAATTCCTACGCTCAAGACACACACTCAAGCCAGGATCTTTCGAGGAGAAGTACAATTTTCATTCCGGCCAGACGAAGTAAAAATTAATCGCTCGGCACAAAAGATTGCACGGGACGGGACGGCAATAAAAAGGTCCCCCATAGATCCACCTGGTGGCGGAGTCCGCGGGGAAAAAGCTCAAGGTGAAACGATGCTCGTGAACTAGTACCGGGGTCGAGTACTTCCCGACTCGGAAAAAGACGAAGGAGGGGGGGGGGGGGGGGGGGACAAAAA
>CAJPEX010001462.1:0-16031 GCA_905338405.1 Notodromas monacha | reverse complement strand
GGGGGGGGGGGGGTGGGGGGGGGGGGGGGGGGGAGGAACAAAAAGCGAGACTAAGAGGCAAAATAAGGGGGAAAAAAAGAAAAGGCGTCCGATTTTCTCGCTCCCCCCCCCCCTTGTTCCTCGAGTTCAAGGTTCGTCGGGCGAGGAAACATCGCGTGCACGGCGGTCAAGCGCGCTTTGGATTCTGCTAAAGTCTCCTCGAATTATTCGTCCCACATACTTTACACAGAACGTAAAAAAGAAAAGAGAAAGCCAGACCTGCGAAATACAGTACATGCAAAGTACTGCATTAAAAATCGTGCGGTTTCGCCTGGAAGATTCCCAGTCAGTCGGCCGAATTCACGCTTCGGACCACAATTGAGGCCTTTCCAACCCACGTGCTCGCGAACGACCCTGAAACCATTTCCCAAGCCGACTCGCAGTGTGGCAAAGCGAATCTCATTCGATACCTGCCTGACTCGCCACAAAACGGCAGCCATCTAACAAGTCGACCACTGCCAAATCATATGGGCACCACAAGAGCCCTTGCATAAAAATCAAAGAAAATCAAGTATCTCATAGGTTTTTTTTTCCTTCCATCACAACTCAAGTGACGAAGCTCAGAAGCACCTTCATTCTTCCGAAATTCGACGAAAAGATTACCTGCATCACCAATCAACATTTGACGAACTGAGATCAACCCGGATTTCAAACGAAACAAAAAAAAAAAAGAGTACGTGCCTGTGAGAAGACACCCAACAGGAATTAATTCCGGATATTTTCCCATTCGAACGAATGACATCACAGACAAATCTGATGTTACTCATATTATGAATTTACTGTATTACGTTATTTTGGTTGCTCTTGATGCTACAAGCAGAGGTCCTGCTTTTTCATGAAATTATCGAATAGAAAGCGGTACGACGCAAATGTCTGCCTCTTTGCAGCTGCGGAGTTCGTGGATGGGGTTTGTACCCGGCGATTTTATCCTTTTACGCGGTTGGGAATGCGATCGCGCTGGAATACTTCGCATCAGCGATGTGAGATTTCCTAGAACAGGAACTAACGTCGCTCTGGAACCCGAGCAAAATCCATACCCGAGAAGGGGGGGACTGCGGGCTTTACTTTCTAGACGATTTTTATCCCGATCTCAGCGGCGAGAAATGTAGGACAGAGTACGTAATTACTGAGCAGCACGAACAGACGTGGGGGGGGGGGGGGGGAGGACAAAGGACTTCCGGTGGGGGGCGTGGGGGGGGGGGGGGGGGGTAGTACAAAGGACTTCCGGTTCGGAAAATATCGATCCCGGCCAGTGAACAGGAAGAAATGTTCAGAGGGAAACGAGGAGAGGAGGAAGACCCCGGGGTGCGGGGTGGAAGCGTCGAACCCCGGGGTCTTCCTCCTCTCCTGCAGCAAGGGAGTTGAAATCCCCGTCGCCCACGGGGGGTGATGTCGATGACTCATCCACGCGATGCCCGGAACCCGACCCGACCCGACTCAGCGCAACCCCCGCCTCCCATGCCAAACCTTGATCCCTCTCATGGACGGGACACGAATTGATGATCCCGGTTATCGAACATGCACTGGCTCCGGAATGACGCGCTCCTGCTGTTTGCTGCGTTCCGGGCACATCATCCAGAAATTCCGGTTCATGCTTCCTGATTTCATTCGAAAGTTTCATCCCGCAAAAAAAAAAAAAACAACCCAAAAACAAATGCTGCACTTCTCATCGTCTTGCATCAGTCGAGCGTTTCCTCGAGCACAACACATCCGGACTCTACATCATACACCATTTTCGATCCAAAATTACTCCAAAGCTCCATTTCCGAGCATGCTCCACACACACTTTGACTGAGTGAACTTGGGACATCTGCATATGCTTTTTGAACGTTACAAGTAACTATGGATGCAGAGCAGAGAGGCACTTCTTGGCTGAAACACTAAAATTCTGTAACCCGTTTTCCCTTGGATCCAAAACGTACTTTTCCTTGCGAAAATGGGATATCAATATTCGTAGTGGGTTTCACATGTGCTACTGGAACAACTGGTTCGGACCGACGAATAATTTTAAAACGGTTACGAATTTACCGTAATTTGACGTCGACATTGTTGTACTTACTGTATTTAAGAAGATGGCGTCAACTCATGATATAAATAGTGAAACACCAGAATGACTCAAATTATACATTCAATTCCTGATGGAGGGACTCATCGGAGTGCATATTTGCATTCGCATGCGAGCTCGGGATTTTAAAAAAAAATGAAGTTTATCTCGGACTTTCACAATTATAGTTCTTTGAGATATTATCGAGTTGATAATTGAGCCAGGTTGGTCCGAAAATGAAGGGACGACGGAAGCCCGGTCGGTTCGGATGAGAAAATGAATAAGTGCGAGATGCTTCCTTCCCGAACAATCCTCGCCCAGTTCCATCTCGCTGCCTGGCAGAGTTCCAGCAGAACGGTCCCCGAAATCGAACGAGTGCCCATCATTATTATCTCCTCCTGCTTCTCGGAAACAATTGGAACTGCACTTTCCCCGCATGAGAAACGCTGTGTGCTGCACACATCGCGGCTAATTATCATTACATGCTTCTCCATTAGAAAGTTTTTTTTTTTTCTCGTCCACGCGAAATTCGGGTGAAAGGAAGCCTCGTGCTTGACTCACTCGCTGAGTCAGCCATACGATATGCTCTCTCGTAACCAACGAATCCGGACGAGGAAAAGGTGGCATTAGGCAATAAATAAGTGAACTCGCAGGAAAATTGCGCATGGGAACCGACTATTCCGCGTACGGCGCGAAGTCACGAGTTTCCCGGAATATCTGACCAGAGTACAGTACAGTATCGGCATCGTCTTCGTTTTTTGTGAAATTCGGGCCTGAATTACATGCACGCCATAGGTTGATGATCAAATTTCTCATCAGACAAAGGTCCGATCAAAAGGGACGCGTGTTCTGTTCCATAACGGCGAGACGGGCCAAAAAGAGATGCGGACATGCAAGCAGATTTCCCTGCACATCACTGCTCAAACCGTTGGTTTTGTTTTTCATCGATCGATGAAAAATTGTAGATTTTAGTAAGGCCAGGTCACGAGATTTGCTCATGGATGGAGCAGCCAAGAAGAATTTCCTTTTTTTAATCAATAACATGTTACTTCTCCGGTGCTGAACTTGACTCTTGCATCGTTGTCCACTTCCACTTTTTTTTTTAAATTTATATTCGTTATTTTGCGCTGTTTTGGGGAACACTCGGTCGAGTTTCATCAGTACAGAGCAGCTCTTTTTCTTGAAACCCCGAAACTTTAGTTAGCGACTCTCTATGGCGTTAAAGTTGAGCGACAAGAAAGATATACTGTAATGTACAGTGGGGCCCGAAGACCCATAATTGCATCAATGCTGGAACATCCGCAGGTCGGATCACATTCTCCTTGAGAATTCAATGGGAAGATATTATTTAATTGGTTCTTCAATTGATCCAACGTTTAGAAAAATTCCCCAAAAATAGTATAATTTTTTCTCTTAAATTAGAGACACACAAAATAGCTCAGCAGAAAACCACGCAGAATCTGATCGTTTGGCATGAAAGCAGCCCGAAAAGCAAATAAAAAGCGCAAGGTTTCCTATACTGTGCACAGCAGATGATTGAAAGAATTCCGAAAAAAAAGAAGTACTGATGCACCAAATTTCCCAGTTTTGGAGGATGAATCATAGTGAATTTATAACACACAAAAACATTTTCTAATTTTTGCTAATACGGAATTAAAAGCTCACTTTTTCCAAGAGATGTCGAAATTTTGAATTACAAAATGTTTCCATTTTTTCAAAAGAAAATATTGATAGAGTGTCTGTATCTTGGGACATTGTCCGGAAGTCGGGGCAGATTTTTCGAGCCATCAAGTTACGTGTTCTCAAGTCGAATCGTCCTATACCGCTTTTTTTGTGCCCCAATGTACTGTACAGACACCGTACCGTATAGTCGAAGAGATAGATAGAGTGGTCTGGCGAAAAAAAAAAAAACAGAAAATCCAACACAAAAAAAAAAGAAAAGAAAGAACGAGCAAGGCAAAGATTAAAACTCACCCTAACCCTTTTCTCGGTGAGCTTCTCGCAGCGACGCATCTTGCAGATCTGGTGGCTCTTGGAGTTCTTGCAAGGCGCGCAGGAGCCGCAGTTGTCCTTCCGCTGGCAGCCCAAGCATTCCCCGCACCGCTTCCGCTTCTTCTTCACCTGCTTGTCCGCGTCCATGTGGTGGAGGTGCGGCGGCGGCGCCGTGGACGACACGGCCGGGACCTGGCTCACGCTCTCCACGCCGTCCAGGTCCGTCACGTGGACCACGTCCGCCGACAACTTGGCTCTCTTGCGGCCGGGCTTGCGTCCCGTGGCGCCGGACGCGGGCGCCGACGACGGCGGCGCCACGGCCTGCTGGACCACGTGCTGCTGCTGCTGGTGCTGCGGCTGCTGGTGCTGCGACTGCTGCTGGGCGTGCAGCGACGCCTGCTGGTGCTGGTGCACGAGCTGCGGCGCCCCGAGATCTGCCAGCTGCGTCTGTTCGCACTTGACGGTGGTGGAGTCGGCGGACGGCGGCGGGACGACGATCGTGGCGAACGTCGCCGGCGCCGCGACGGCGAAAACGGCGCCTTGGTTGTAGGCGCCCGGCGGGAACAAGTGGATTTGCCGTTCGTCCAGGTACTGCTGCTGGATCTGAGGGATGTCGCGGGCCTGAACCGGCGCCGGCACCAGCGGGTACGTGTTGGGCGACCCGACCGGCGCCGAGGCCAGCGTCTGGATGATGGGCGACTGCGCAGGTGGCTGCAAAGAATCGGAAGCCCAGACAGGGGATTCAGTACCCACTTCTGTTTACTCGAATGGGGGAAAAAAATAACCCACTCCCCCAGTGCTGTTTTTTCTTCTTTTTTTTTTTTTTTTTTTTTGCTTTTCCGCGAAAGCAAATACCGTTTGGGTCACTAATTCGTTGTAGGGTTCGCGACGAGAGCGACCGAGTGACTGAAACCAAGGCCCAAGCGTCGATCGACGTTATACGATCGCTAGCTGGGCGACACCCGATCCCACTGGGAAGTGACAACCTCCAGCAGGACCCTTCTGTCCCCTTCCCGCGGGGTCAATGGCGGCTCCGGGATTTGGTGCGGAAGTTGGAGTTTAAAAAAAAAGAACATCTAATATTAAGAGGAAAAGAACGTCCGTGTTCGAATGTAGATCGGGAATGCGTTAATTGAGCGTGTGATCGGCTGCCTGCCCGCCCCCCCCCCCCCCCCCCCCCCCCCCCCCCCTAGGGAAACAAAAGAAACACGCCCCCCCCCCCCCCCCCCCCCCCCCCACTACTTATTCGATTTTTTTTTTATTTGTTCTTCTGTGACGGCTTTTTGGGGATGAATGGTGGACCGAATTCGTTCTTGCCGGGATTGAATTCAGGACCCCGTGTGGGATTACGACTGAAGTTGTCGATTTGGTCTGTGGTTCGAATCGTTTCGCGGTGACTTGTTTTGCGTATTCATGAATATCGTATTTACGCGGTGATACGATGCCCATCTTCCCTTAGAAATTTTCCAAGACACGTGGAAAAAGTCCTGTTTTTCCCGATTTTTTTTTTTCAGTGATCTCGAGTGTGGCACGTATAGGCTTTTTCGACGCACTTCTTCAAGTAGCACCGTATGAATCCGTCAAATTTTACAACAACGTAAGAGTAATTTCAATGTACTCTTACTGACATTCCCTTTTATAATATCTAACTCGCGAGGCATATTTTTTTTTATTTCTCAAGGCATTCTCTGGGGATCTTTTTCGCGTAGAGGAAAAGATCCGTCGTTCTTCTTGACAATACATTTTTTCAAGTGCATAGCTGCGTCTGCATGCCAATCAACCCTCGAATTTTTAAAAATCATTTTCGCCTTTCTGTATACTGTATTTGCAAATTTGTGAAGATTTGTTTTCCTTCTTTCCGATTCGTACTCGAAGGATGAAATTCAGAAGGGACAGCAGGTTTTCTGTACGGTACATTCGAAGCGATCATGCATTGCCTTATAGGGAAGAAGCACGAGCCGGTGTGTGCTGCTGGGATTCAAACGAATCTCTTTGTTTTTGGCAATCGGAATCCTGTTTTCTAATGAAAATTAGTTTTTCGTACAATCTCACCATTATTCTCTTCAATTGACCGTTTGTGACGTTCCTTGCCATCTTCGAACGCCGGCCTGGTACTCGGCTGCATCACCGTCACCATTTTACCCTCGTCATTTTCGGCCAACGCGTCTTCCAAGTTATTCACCATCATCGGCGGTGTAACCAGACTCATGGTCCTCGGGACATGAATTTGAAACAACCTGTTTGGCCTTTGTCTGCGTCTGAACAATCGGAGAAGTCCTGACGATCCCGGACCAGTATCCGTTGAGTCCGTTGGATTCGTAGGAACAGTCGGATTTGTAGCATCAGTTGGATTCGTCATTGTTACAGTGGGCGTCAAAGTAGTGCTACTATCATTTGTCGTAGTTGTTATGGGTGTCAGTCCGTTGATAGCCAGCGCCCCGAGGATCCCGAAAGCGGATCCCAGCAGAACCCTCGACAAGGATCCTCCGCCAAAGTGCTTGTAGTGGCTGTCGTAGCCGCCGAAGGACTTGCCGTGCTTCTTGTGCTTGTGATGATGATCGTCGTAGTGGCCCATGCGACCCAGGGCACAGTAGCAACCCTGGTCGTGTCCGACAGCCGGAGGTGCAGCATAGTGTCCCGAGGAACTCGACGAAGAGCTCGGGGCGTATTGACCAGATGAACTGCTGCTGTGGTGGTGGTGGGGATGATGATGATTATAATTGTCTCCGCCGCTGGATGACGAAGATCCGTAGCCATGTTTCTGCTTTTTGCCGAGCTTGGATCGCGGTGACATCTGTTTGTGCTGATCTGGACCGTAGTCCAGCTCGCGCGACATCTGATGTTGCGTTGAGTAACTTCCTTGCTGTTGTGGCAGCGGCTGTTGCTGCTGCTGCTGCTGCTGAGGATAAACCGCTTGGTTTTGGTTCAGCGGTTGGTGTTGTTGGGGCTGAATATCCTGATACGCGGGTTTCGGTTGTTGGGGTTCAGGTGGATACGGGACATAAGGTGGATCCCCGTACTTGGCTTCCCCGGCTTGGATTTGTTGCAGAGTCGAGATTCCGTTGTCGAAGTAGGGTTGTATGTTGTTGTCGTTGTACACCGGATTCGCAAAATTCGCAGCTTCGAAAGAATAGTTGGTCGGTTGGAAATGACTCGAAACTGCGTAAAGCTGCGGCGCGGCCGCCATGTTTGGTTCTCGCACTTTTTTGTTAAAAACGCTGAAAACTTTCTAACGCTAGCTTTCCTTCTTTACGTGTTCGGCTTTTCGGACTTGCGTCAATTATTATTACTTTTCAATAACCTCGTCAATAACCTGCCGACACGACGAACGCATCAGTGTTAATGCGTGAATTCGGGGAACTGACAACTACTGTACGTGTAGTCACTGAACAAGTAAAGACATCCTTTTTGCTCAAGGGAACCGAGGTCTCGTTTTCAAACCCATTGTTTTCAAAATTATCGTGGTCTCTTTGTCATCGTTTCCGAATGAATAATTGCGATTTTATAATAAATACTTGTGTTATTCACATTGAGGGAATACAAAGCGTGGATGCGCAAAGGGTGTGTGTGATTTGAAAGAAAAATTCAATTTTTCACACTATTTTTTACATGCTAATCAATTTGTTTTGTTGAAAATGGGGCAAGTCGAGTGATCAGAATATTAAGGGATATCCTGAATAATTTTCTGATGCTTGCCAACCATTTTTTACTTGACAAATTTTGATACCATGTACCAAGGGAGAAACAAGGAACGAATCGGAAGTAATGCGTCGTATCTACATGATCAGTTTTCAATTAATAAATCTTCAATAAATTCACATAAATATCAGAGCGCTTGCAAATAAATCGTTATACTGTATAATATCACTTTGAAACTTTGAAGGCAGGTATCAAATCGGTAAATTACTTGTAGTCTGGGCAACGTTTTTGATCACCAAGCATGAGATCAAAACCATGTGGATGAGAAACCCAAGAAAAAACTGAACTGAATGGAAGTATTCAGAGAGTTCCTCAATATTTTCCAATTATCTGTTTTTGTACTATTGTATTACCTGTAATTGAAAATTGTGAGAAATTGGACTGCAGAATCCGAAGACCTCTCATGATTTACAAAATGTTGCGGAAACTTTCATCTATGTTTAGGATTATTTTTTCTTACTGCTGATATTCCCGGCAACAAACTTGATTCGCCCAAATTCTGAAGATTGGATAAGATTAATTCATTTCAAACATAAGAAACACTTTTAGAGTTTTTTTCCCCCTCGAACATATGGTAAATTGTCGTTTATGGACTTGATTTTGCGCCACAGAAAACGTGGAACTAGCGAGTATAGTTGTCGCTCCCCCGAATTCCGCTCATCTGTTCTTCCCGTTTTCCTCCACAATTCTATAGTAATTTTTTTTCGATTGTGTGTCGCATCGGTCTTCAGTCATTTGTAGTGCGAGGAGTAGCCTTTTGTTATAGGCGAAGGGAGGAAAACAATGGGCTTGGGAAAACGTTACCTCTCTTCTTTCTGCCCGTGGTAGGGCCGGTGATGGCGTTGATGACTGCGTTGACCAGCGTGTTGACGGTGCCGAAGACGGAGTTGAAGGTGTTCGTGGCGAGGAGGGCGAGAGGGAAGGAAAGAGCGGCAACGGAGAGGAGAAGGCCGTCGTCGCCGCCGCCGAACAGGCCGCCGCCGTATTTTCCGTAGCCGTAGTGGTCATCGCGACCGATGGCGCAGTAGCAGCCGCCGTTCGGTTTCTGCACTCCCCAGTAGCCGCCCAACACGTAGTCGCTGTTGAAAAGAAAGTATGGCATTTTATTTTGAAATATATATACAGGTATTATGGAAAATATCAGCAGCAGGAAGTGGAGGAAGTGGCTGAATTAGGTTCAGGCGAGGCATGATTTTCCGGAGGAAAAAAATTATAAATGTTTTTTTTAAGGAATACACTTCTCAAGAGCTTATTATACCTTAGAATTTTAGATCAAAGCAAGACGCGCGGTCGATTTTTGAACATTTTCCCTATAAGAGATGAGGATAGAAGCATGATATCCTGACTTTTTTTCTCCGCATTTGAAGGTATTTTCAGAGCATTGAAAAAAATGTGTGCTTCGTGCTCGATTAAATCCGAGTAATTTTACAAAGCGGTTGATATGAATATTTAAATGATCAACTATCTTTCAAGAATTACTTCCGGGTAATTAACTTGGATAATAACGAAACAGCTCACAATTTGTTCTTGGTAGCTTATTTTAAATCTACACAACTCCGCTTATCCGGACTTATGATCAAATTTATTCACAAGAAGCGAATCAATCGTCAAATTGGGAATTTAAATCGAGCCGTTTTTTCCCGCTCTGATTGAAAAATTATTCGGGAAAATTCCTTTCAAAAGAGTCACCAGAGATGGCACCCAATATTATGCAAGGCCATCGTTGAATCTCTCTCTTCATCAATCGAAGAGAATATTCAATTGTCTCTGTTGAAAACGCGCAGCTTAAATTTTGAAAAAAATGTGTGAATCAATGCTCTTCTGCTTTTTAAAACTCCGTTATATTCTGGATTCAAGTTAGACGCGCATCCGTTTATTCCGTGCCTAAATTGAAGGATGAAATTGTGCGTGGTACATATATTTGAAAGGAACTAAATTGCCATTTTTTCGAAGCGGTTGAAAAATAAATGCACTTTTTTCTTACGCAATTATTCGCCATAGTAGATTTCTGTCAAACGTCCGGTTCTTAGCCCGGCTAATCGAATTATCATTGCATTCTTGAAGCAAGAACTTTTTATTCGTTATTTTAAAAATTCAAGGTTCACGTCATCCGCAAAGACAGCTCCGAATTAAAATTCCCAGTTTCCCTCGGACAGTTAGAAATAAGGCAAACATATACAGTACGTTGAAAATTCTTTCAAGCGGAGCAAAGAATGAAAGGAATACATTTTTAGTGTCGCTGGTAGTTATTTATTTCAAAAATCCCTGGGTTTCCTGCTCCCTTTCCGATTACGACTGAAACGCGCATCAAACGCAGAAAAATCGTCGATATTTTTTCAATCTGGTAAAAAAAAATATCCTGGAGTGAAATAATACTAGCCCTTTATATTTTTATACGCCAGTATAAACGTTACGTCGAATAGCAAGTCATTCCGGAAGGACAAGGACTCTTAATAAAATAAAAAATCTTCCTCGCTTTGAAAAAAAAAAATTTCTGGTGCAAGCATAACAGTCGCCCGTTTTGAAAGATGACTGGGCATAACTTGGGGATGGATGCAATTTTTTTTTTGCAAAAAAGTACTGCATATCATTGGGCGAAAAAGCCAAATCTTACCTAATGAACGAAGATACTGTATAGACTTATGAGATCCTGAATTGTATAGCATTTGAAGGCAATTTCGTTGGGCATCCTCAATTTTGTGAATGGGTTACGATTTAATTCTATTTGCTAATCCTGACGAAAATGACATGATCAAGTCGAAAGATCTGAAAATTTTTAAAAAGACGCTTCATCAGGAATATGTCCCGAAAGAGTCCTGAAAATGCTTTGTGTGATAGTAATTACTGTACCTTAATTCTGAAGCAATGAATAGTGTGCAAACAAAGGACTTATTTGGAATTAAGATAATATGAATCTTTCTCGGAACTTTACAAGTGTTTATAGGCTTGAAATATGATGTAAATTCCGAAGTTTGTGCTGTAAATTAATATGACGAGGTCTAAAAGCAAAAGCATCGCAGCAGACGAGTTATCTTTCATGACTGATTCATAAATTCTTCTAGCCTCTAAGGAAAGCATCTTTAAATTCATTTTCGACGTAAAGTTTTTGCATGGAGGAAGGCAAAGAAATCTCGTTTAATAAATTTTGTAAACACTATTTCCTAAAATAGCGAATCACTGAAAATCTTTTCGGAATGAATGAGTGGGGAGGGTAATTATTCAATTTTTCTCTTTTCGAACATAATTACGCGTGACAGGTCTGAATGCCCCGCAAGTGGGCATTTCCAATTGAAAGAATCAACGCATAGCCAAAATTTTGCTCCGAGAAATATGAAAAAGTATCAGCTTGTATAATAGTTCGAGGACTGCGTCGCGCAATTATAAAACTCATGACCTTACGTTAAACTAATGATTTGTGATATCTGCACCTGCAATTTTAAAATTTCTTTTCAATTCTGTGAGGTCACCGTTGACATNCGCGTGACAGGTCTGAATGCCCCGCAAGTGGGCATTTCCAATTGAAAGAATCAACGCATAGCCAAAATTTTGCTCCGAGAAATATGAAAAAGTATCAGCTTGTATAATAGTTCGAGGACTGCGTCGCGCAATTATAAAACTCATGACCTTACGTTAAACTAATGATTTGTGATATCTGCACCTGCAATTTTAAAATTTCTTTTCAATTCTGTGAGGTCACCGTTGACATTCAAAAATAATGCTGATTATACCGGAAACATTATTGTCTATCACGACTTTGATAGCGTTCGATTTTGCAGATAACGCCGGAAGGAAATTAATCGCAATTTGCCACCCACATTTGATTCAACAAATTCCCTTCTAAACATTTATTCTTCTAGGAAGAAACATTTACAGATTGTTTTGCCCTTCTATGATTCTTTAATTTATCCAAATTGTATTCCGAGCAAACGAAGTGCGCTTATTTACGCTGAGTTAATAGGAAATAGGAAGCATAAATTATGGTTTTTAGTCACTTTAGGTAGCATCATCATCTTGACTAATGTTTCTTTTTTTTCGTGTTTGAAAGAAAGTGGATTCCGATGTTGTTCGTATTTCAACGCGGGTACGCTCTATAACGAAGTACAGTACTGTAATTGCTTTATTTAGAGACTGCGTACTACTGAAGAAACGTTTCTTGAGATTTCATCCAGGAATTTCTTTGTCCGCGGGTGGTTCAGAAGAAGGAACCAATTTCGACTCACTGCTTCTTATGCTTCTTCTTCTTTCGGTGCTTTTTGCCTCCGTGGTGGTACCCACGACCAGATCGCGAAGAGAACACAGTGTCTGGCAGCGCAGCCGACAAACAATCGTTTATCACCGCCGTCGACAGCGTGCCCCAGTCCTTGGGCGTGAACACGTCGAGCAGCACCGGCGCCGTACCTGTCGTGACCGCCCCCGCGAAAAACTCGGAAAAGTTGCCGATCTGCGTCGTCATCTCGCGGTTTTCGATGATGCTATTTTTTGTCTGATGGGAAGCACCTTCAGGAATGAACAGGTTCACAAGTAAGCGCGGACGTGCACATTCTCAAATTCGGCGACGCGAATTTTTTCATCATGAAAGGGAATTCTCCGCCGTACCTTGGCAACACTGTTTTTAGTCGAACCTCCGAATGCATTTTCGTAATCTTTTTGACGTCTGCGTGAATACCGGACGAATAGCGAACTCTTCTGTGCGATGTACATCTGTGTTTCCTTTTTCAGTATACATTTGAAGATCTTCTATTTTTTATTTTACAGCACTTGAACACGGGTCTAAAACTGTTCTTCGAGCGTTAAAATATGCGTCTTTAGTTTACCTTGAAAGTCATAAATTTTGTTTTGCCATTTTTCGGCATCAAAATAATGCCGGTGATACGAATACTGTAGTTGAAATTAATGCGAGGTCCTTGCGTAGATCTTCATGCTTGGACTGCAATATAGAGAAAAAATGTGTGAAGGTTTTTTCTGTCAGCAATGAATATTTTTGATTTCAATATTTTCAAATTTGTGAAATTTGTGATTTTATGAAATACTGTATGACATTTCTTTAGATTTTGCGTGTTCCCAAGACAATCGAGGGAATTTATTTTTTTTATGGTTTTTGGCACAATTTTTTTCACTGTTCGTACACATTTAAAAGAGGCGCTGATCGTTCACGAAACCAGGCATTTTTCAAGCTTCCGAATCCCGGGAAAAAGGCAAAACAGTACAGAGGATGCGACGCTGCAAAAGCATATGGCACGGGTTCCGGGACTACGGGCTGCTTTTAAAAACGCTCGTGTTTGCCGAAGCCTCTTCAAGTCAAAGAAATGGCGGTGGTCATCACTAGGGTTGGCCGAAAACAGGGCCAAGTTTGAACAGCATAAATGAGCCGGGCTTTTTGTGTCTTCACTTTCTGAAGCCTTAATTTAGCCGCTGTTTGCAATCGTTCATGAACGCGGGCCATTCTGATGATGAAGGCGGATGACGAGGCGCCTTTTTTTTTTTTTTTTCGGGCCCCACCGGTGACCCATTTTTTCTCCCATGGGCTCGTCTACGAGCGGGGATCAGGTTACAATCCGAATTTTCTCTCTTATCTGCATTCCATCTGGATGATGGGGGAAGGAAAAGTGACTGATTTTTCCTCGATGGTGCTTTCCGGAGACTAATTTTTTCGCGATTTTGTCGGTTGACGGGTGGTGGTCGGGAGGAAATTTCTATAACTTGATCTACTTTTCCTCCAT
The DNA here is from genome assembly GCA_905338405.1 of Notodromas monacha. Taxonomy (NCBI): domain Eukaryota; kingdom Metazoa; phylum Arthropoda; class Ostracoda; order Podocopida; family Cyprididae; genus Notodromas; species Notodromas monacha. The sequence continues at coordinate 2,537 of CAJPEX010001462.1, read as the reverse complement.
TTCTCGTTAAATCTACAGGAAAAATCTCTTGAAGAATTTCCAAGCAGCTCTATTAACGTCTTTCGTGATTTTGGGTCATGTTGTCACGGAATGCCGAGAAGTTTTCGTCGCTGAAGAATACTTACGAACACGCTAGTCAGCAACTCTTGAAAAATTTCTCGATGAATTTGGCTCTGATTGTCTTCAAAATTTTTAGAAATTCGTGCAATGGTCTATTATTAGACTGAACAATTTACTCACTGATCGTTACCCTTTTCATCCAGAGAATAAGACTCACCTGGTGTTGATGTTTTTTTTTCAACAGAAGGTTTACGTTTCATTAGGATGAAATGAGCTCCGATGAATATTTTCGTACTTCCAGCATTCAACACTGGCGAGTTTTGAAAGGTTCTACGTTGAATCTGCGACGCACATTAGGGACAACGAACTTCACTTTAATCGAAGAAACTGAAGGGATCAGGAGAAGGTGAACTTTAATTTAGGAAGTTATCTTTCTCCCGTTGGACAAAACACAACGTCACGATCATTTTGAACGCTGCACTCCCGGGGAGTGATCAGTGCTTTTTAAGCATGATTATATACAGTAGCATTTTTTAACGACGAATCTCGGTATAACGAATCCGTGCCCACAAATGAATTTTTTTGGCCAATATTCAAGAACCATAACGGTATTTTTATTTTGTTTTAACGAATTTTTGATCATAGCGAAGCTTTTTTAAAGCTCGTCCAAACGCTTCGTTGTAACGAGTTTCGAATTTAAACTCATTGGATTGATTTCGGAAAATAATTTTTAAGTTGATTCAATTACAGTACTTGGAATTGTTTTCGAAAAGCACAGTATCGGTTATTGGCGAAATAAATTCTAGGATTCCTTCGAAATTTAATGCGTATTTTTTCCGGATACTGTAGTGCATGTTTGAAATCTGATCCTGACTTTGTTAAGGACTCTTGTCGTCCTCGGGCGAGACTTCGACTAATCCTTCCGGTTTTTTGCGTGGTACTGCTCTTGAAGAGCCGTTTAACATTATGTTGAGCAGCTACTCTTGAAACTTGATAGGCTGCGAAAGCAAAAATGAGTCCTTTGCGTTACTCAAACAGCGATTATGTAGAAATAAAGAGAAGAATATGCAGTATATTTTAAAATTATAGAATTTATATTATCAATACTGTACAGTATTTAATTTAGAAAATTGGGAAATTTAAAGAATTTTTCGATATGTTCAAAAAGAAACAGCGATGATCGCGAATATTTCGGAGGAAGAACTACTTTTTATTGAATAAAATGAATGTCGATGAAGAAAGAATGTCTCGCGTGAGAACGAATATCCATCAGAATTACAGAGGAACTTTTCCATGGATTAATGAATATAAGACTATCTCACGGGTCAAACCAATCATCGCAATCTTTGTAACGTTCTGTGGGTTTGAACCTTTCAGTTATACGAAAGAGAGTAATCCCAATTAAAAAGTCGAAGAATTATGAGCATTGCGCTGCGAAGTAATTCTTCAGAAATATTTCAATGAAATGTTACATTCGAATTATCCTTGGAATTTCAACGGACGGCATTTCTGTAATACTGTATGTATGACCGTCTTCGATTTGGAGATGACTTCGTGGCTCTTTTAAGATAGTTTCTCATTTTCTCTTTACAGCATTATTTTAGGATTAATAGGTGCATACATACATTCAATGAGCTCTTTGGGGTCACTTCCCCTTGAGGTTGACAAAAATGGTAAATTTTTCCGTATCAACGTTTCATCGAATATCTTCTAAGTTTAAAAAGGATGTGAGTGAGGTGAAGTCACTCCGTTGATGCGAAAAATTTTACTGTGAGGGAATTTTTCAATATTTTCAAGCTTATAGATTTAAGAATCTGCACAAATTCCAGATTTATTTTGAGCTTTTATTTAAAATGAAAGTGACTTGGAGACCAAGAATAGCTCGAGAAAATGCGTGCTTATGATTACGTTCATGTTATTCGGTTGATTTGACCTCTTGCATGAGGACATATGCATAGAATAAGGATATACTTGATTTACAAGATATATACAGTAATGCTGTTAGTGGTATTTTGTTTGAATAAATGAGCGCGAATCTGGGTAAGTTTGCCGTTTTTCTTCAAAATATTTTTAGCTCGTCGATTTTATGAAAATTGTGATTATGATGGAAAGAATCATACACAAGCAGCGCGATCACTTGAGGGGTAGAATGATTCTTAAAATGGAGGATCAAATTTTTTTGGACAGATAGTAGCGTATTTTAATCCTTGTATGAAAGCATTTTTGCAAACTGGTACGGGCAGTTCCAAATTTTGCGACAAAAAATCTTCCTTCATTTGAAGGAACTGAAGACAGCTGCAGGAAACATTTCGCAGCGAAAAAAAAAATGTAAGAATGTGCACTTTTTTTCTATCTGAGAGAGAAGAGAAGCCCTGGTTTTACGACAGAACGAGAAGCAGTTGTAAAGAGTACATCTGTTCGCAAGACCCTCAAAGCCAATAACATCCTGCCCAAGAACGCTCAAAGCATTTCCGTAA
>CAJPEX010001461.1:0-57192 GCA_905338405.1 Notodromas monacha | reverse complement strand
CATTTCAAGATAAAAATACATATTGCGTCAAAATAAACATGAATTGAGAAATGAAGTCCAGTTCAAAAAATGTTTCTTCATGCGCAATAATATTATGACATGGGTATAGTTTGAGATGGGACATACATAAAAAAATGATTTTTTTTTGCTGGGAGCATAATTTGTAAACAGGCTCGCAATTTCATTTATACGCAGGTATATATGGGTCGTCAAAATCACTTACAAATTCTTGTATCATATCCATGATTCTTCTGTCCCTTGTATTGTGTTCATATCCGTCAACTAGCTGCAAAAGCCTGTTTTTCAGCCATGGACTCAACTTGGAATATTCAATTCCATGGTCCAAAGTGTAAGCCGCTCCAGCCAATGTCAAAATGAACATGACGCCGTTTAACACCATGAACTGTTTTCAACGAAAAATAGACAATAAATGCAGCTGTTATATGTTGCCGAAGAACGTAAGCATAATTGATTATGACATCCAAGTAAATTTTCTTTACTAACTTGTGGTTACATTATCCGTAAAATATTCCGAGGAAAGATTTAATGCAAAATCAATTCTACGACATGGATTTCTTAATTTTTTATCACATTTGCCAAATAGTCGGTGATAAATTCAGTCTAGGTATTTCGACTTTCTAGCATCTTTGGGTTCGATTGACATTTTTTCAAGCCACAGACAGTATTTCAATCTTGAGAAATAACGTTTCAGGGTCTGCCTAAAAATTTCTTCAACAAAGTCCGAAATATTTTATCTTGCTTCAGTTTATATATACCTCGATTTAAAAAAAACACCATGCTTGCTTATTGTCATTTTTTCTGCTTTATTAAAAAAATGTCGTTCAAAATTCAACTAACTGTCCTCAGAAGTCCGGGACTTTCATTGATAGCGCCGATGCAGCCAACGAATGATAATATCATTGATAGAACTCCGACCGTGAACAAAATGTAAATCCCGTTCCAGAAGTGTTGAAGGCCTAGTTCAATAATCCATTCCTTGAAATCATCTTGGTACCTGATCCAAGCTGCCAATGCAAACAAGGCTGCTCCCAAAAGCTGGAAAATATTGAGCAAATTGGCTTCAATATGATACTCGATTGAGTAAGGGATTATGAAGCCTGGAAAAAATTTCAACACTTTTTTGAATAATATAAATACCGATTCATTATAATTACTGCGTTTACTAAAAATCCAGCACTCTTATGTTTTCAATATGCAGATTCTCTTGTCTTTTTCTGAATTGTATGCAGAATTTTTTCATGAACTGAATTTCATGCAGCAGGCATCCTTTTTCTTAACCTTTTCCAAAAAGCGTAACAGATACCATAAATTAAAATGATCTCGTTGAAAAGCTTTGGTTGGGATGATCGATTATTGTTGCCAAATGAAATGGTTGCCCCTTTTGCAATGCCTTTTCATTCATAATTTGTTTACACAAATACACGCTGTATTAAGGACCATCCTTTCCAAAAACAGCGAATAAAATAAATGATCATACTCATTGTAGATGAGAAAAAATTGCTTCTCGATTCTTTCAATTTCAACGTGTCTCATACTTGATCAACTTGAATCACATAAAATAAGAAATACAAGCAAATAAAATTATTATGATTGATATACAGTACTGGAATTTGTTCACAAAAGTACCATTCACGCACAGCTTTTTCTGGAAGTCAATACAGTACTAGAATGGGTACTTCATTTCACTTCGACAAACTTTTTAAAATCTTTGAATCTGTTTTACACGTTTATTCCTTAAAGCATATCATCAATATATACTGTGTATAAAGGTTCCAAAAGCAAAAATAAATAATTAAGCTCATTTAGAATTTTCTTCCATTTTCCTTCCCTTCATATCCTCAACTACTATATATATAATTGATACAAAATTTGAATTCGCTAATAATACAGATTTCAAATTGAATTTATCCATAGTCAAGATCTGGGGTGCAAATATCTTGTGGAGATACCTTTTTGTGCTAAAACTTTGTTAGGAAACCATTATGGTAGGTGTCAGACTTGATCGAGTGCTTGTATAAATTATCATTTGATTCAACGTCATTACAACTCATTAAACTCAATAAGAACATCATCATGATATTAACATGCTTGAAAAGTACTTGCAAGTACATCAGACTCACCCAGGTAATGACGTTGACGAGAAATATCAGGTACTTCAAGCAAATAATTTGCCTCTCAATCGCTCCTTTGCCTTTCCCAATCGCCATTTCACTTATACTCTCTCGCACACGGACGCCAAAATATATGTTGCCAAAAAATCCTGAACCCTTCCCAGTCAATATAATCGTCTTTTTAACTATACAGGGAATGATCGGAAACTATTAGCACAAGAAATCAGAAGCTTCCCCCTATCACACCTGGATGACACCCTACTGATGATGAGGACCACTTCTTCGTCTCTTCAAGGGCGTACTTGTATATACGCTTTGAAATTTTATCACAGANCCCTGTAGGATCCTACTGGTTGTTCCTCCCACTGCGGACGTTAAAAGTTATGATGAGCAACATCATTTTTACTCAATAAATGTTATTTCCTCAGTAAATTATTCTAAATTCAAATTAGATTCATCTTTTGCTTGAATCCTGGGGAGCATTTATCCCTTTTACATTTTTACTCAAGGTAGGGTACATATTATTCGAATAATTGGAGCGGTCTGACGCATATACAATGCATGATTTCAAAAGTCTACCACATTTCAAGATAAAAATACATATTGCGTCAAAATAAACATGAATTGAGAAATGAAGTCCAGTTCAAAAAATGTTTCTTCATGCGCAATAATATTATGACATGGGTATAGTTTGAGATGGGACATACATAAAAAAATGATTTTTTTTTGCTGGGAGCATAATTTGTAAACAGGCTCGCAATTTCATTTATACGCAGGTATATATGGGTCGTCAAAATCACTTACAAATTCTTGTATCATATCCATGATTCTTCTGTCCCTTGTATTGTGTTCATATCCGTCAACTAGCTGCAAAAGCCTGTTTTTCAGCCATGGACTCAACTTGGAATATTCAATTCCATGGTCCAAAGTGTAAGCCGCTCCAGCCAATGTCAAAATGAACATGACGCCGTTTAACACCATGAACTGTTTTCAACGAAAAATAGACAATAAATGCAGCTGTTATATGTTGCCGAAGAACGTAAGCATAATTGATTATGACATCCAAGTAAATTTTCTTTACTAACTTGTGGTTACATTATCCGTAAAATATTCCGAGGAAAGATTTAATGCAAAATCAATTCTACGACATGGATTTCTTAATTTTTTATCACATTTGCCAAATAGTCGGTGATAAATTCAGTCTAGGTATTTCGACTTTCTAGCATCTTTGGGTTCGATTGACATTTTTTCAAGCCACAGACAGTATTTCAATCTTGAGAAATAACGTTTCAGGGTCTGCCTAAAAATTTCTTCAACAAAGTCCGAAATATTTTATCTTGCTTCAGTTTATATATACCTCGATTTAAAAAAAACACCATGCTTGCTTATTGTCATTTTTTCTGCTTTATTAAAAAAATGTCGTTCAAAAGTCAACTAACTGTCCTCAGAAGTCCGGGACTTTCATTGATAGCGCCGATGCAGCCAACGAATGATAATATCATTGATAGAACTCCGACCGTGAACAATACGTAAATCCCGTTCCAGAAGTGTTGAAGGCCTAGTTCAATAATCCATTCCTTGAAATCATCTTGGTACCTGATCCAAGCTGCCAATGCAAACAAGGCTGCTCCCAAAAGCTGGAAAATATTGAGCAAATTGGCTTCAATATGACACTCGATTGAGTAAGGGATTATGAAGCCTGGAAAAAATTTCAACACTTTTTTGAATAATATAAATACCGATTCATTATAATTACTGCGTTTACTAAAAATCCAGCACTCTTATGTTTTCAATATGCAGATTCTCTTGTCTTTTTCTGAATTGTCTGCAGGATTTTTTTATGAACTGAATTCCATTCAGCAGGCATCATTTTTCTCAACCTTTTCCAAAAAGCCTAACAGCTACCATAAATTAAAATGATCTCGTTAAAAAGCTTTGGTTGGGCTGATCATTTGTTACCGATTTAAATTTTATCCATTTTGTAATGTCTTTTTATTCTCAATTTGTTTGCGCAAATACACGCTGTATTATTGCGAACCATTCTTCCCAAAAACTGTGAATAAAATGAATTATCATACTCATTGTAGATGAGAAAAAATTGCTTCTCGATTCTTTTAATTTCAACGTGTCTCATACTTGATTAACTTGAATCACATAAAATAAGAAATACAAGCAAATAAAATTATTATGATTGATATACAGTACTGGAATTTGTTCCCAAAAGTACCATTCACACACAACTTTTTCTGGAAGTCAATACAGTACTAGAATGGGTACTTCATTTCACTTCGATAAACTTTTTAAAATTTTTGAATCTGTTGTACACGTTTATTCCTTAAAGCATATCATCAATTTACTGTGTAAAAAGGTTCCAAAAGCAAAAATAAATAATTAAGCTCATTTAGAATTGTCTTCCATTTTCCTTCCATTCATATCCTCAACTAATGTACATATCAATGATGCAAAATTTTAATTTGCTAATAATACAGATTTCAAATTGAATTTTTCCATAGTCAAGATCTGGGGTGCAAATATCTTGTGGAGATGCCTTTTTGTGCTAAAACTTTGTTAGGAAACCATTATGGTAGGTGTCAGACTTGATCGAGTGCTTGTATAAATTATCATTTGATTCAACTTCATTACAACTCATTAAACTCAATAAGAACATCATCATGATATTAACATGCTTGAAAAGTACTCACAAGTACATATCTGAGTGGGTCCATTACTGCAACTGCTCTTTATAGTCCATGAAGTTCGTTTATTAAACGGAGAGTTAGCGAGGAAACGGAAAGGGTTAGCGGTAAAGTGAATATGAGAGAGCGTGTGCCTGCGGTTAATATATGTTGCCAAAAAATCCTGAACCCTTCCCAGTCAATATAATCGTCTTTTTAACTATACAGGGAATGATCGGAAACTATTAGCACAAGAAATCAGAAGCTTCCCCTCTCGCACACGGACGCCAAAATATATGTTGCCAAAAAATCCTGAACCCTTCCCAGTCAATATAATCGTCTTTTTAACTATACAGGGAATGATCGGAAACTATTAGCACAAGAAATCAGAAGCTTCCCCTATCACACCTGGATGACACCCTACTGATGATGAGGACCACTTCTTCGTTTCTTCAAGGGCGTACTTGTATATACGCTTTGAAATTTTATCACAGATTGAAAGCCGACTCTCGTATAGAAAATTAAACGCCGCACATTGACGTCAATGGGGTTACAATCTTGCATAACCACAGATAACCAAAATTTCTGGCACAGTTTCAGCGAGTTACGTGTCGTGGGACACGACGTATAATATGAATCCCAATGAAAGTGTCGTAAAAGCTTCGATCAACCACATGTAGGGTTCGATAAAACTACAGTATTGCTTTATTCTGTACATCTTCGAGCATATCTCATAGCATAGCCTTGTCCTACTATTTTCAAGGTTCCCACACATCTCCAACATTTACAACCCTGTATATAAACGCATTCTTCATCCAGGGGAACACAGGTATAAAGTGGATCCATCAAACCCTGTATGATAGAATATTGAATGTAGACTTTACTTTATTTATCAAGGACAACGATCTTTGATAAGAAGAGGGTCTTTATCAAGCGTTGAGGTTCAATGAGACGTGCAACGATACCTTTGCAGACATAAGGCCTGTATTGTGCAATCTTGGAATGAAACTTTTAGAGGTCCTTATCATCGACAGACGTCATATATGTGATTTTAAAAAGGGGCATCACATCATACGTGCAAGTGCCGTGCAATGATAGTGGCAAAATTGAGGGAAGCGTTTGCTGATGGTGGTGTTGGGGAATTAAGAAGAGCAATAGGGGGAATTTTTCTATTTAAGTGTCGTGTGTCAACTAGATGTCACCCATATGAAGATAGATACCCAAGGCACCAACAACACAAACACCTGCAAATGCAGAAACTACATACTGTACATTAAAACCCCAAATGTAACTGAATGACCTTGGAGAAAATAGTTATGAAACAGGTTTAAAAAAATTCCTTCTATGAATTTGCTGATCTCCAAGTTGTTGCAAATTGTATTAGTTCTAAATTTAGCAGAGTCAAGGAGAACCCAAATTCTTGTCCTTGAAAGGCTAATTCTTCTTCTGTGAGAACCTTGGAAGACCTCGGTTCTCTCGTTGCTTATTGAAGCCTCCAAGGCTGCATTTCACTTCAAATCCTGTTGCTAATTCTTGTCCTTGAAGGACTGCTTTCCTGTTTCCCAAAAACCACAGAATTGACACAGTTTGACTCAAGCATTTGTGTGTGCTGTTTCTCTGAGATTTTGCAAGGTTTTCAGTTCCTTTCAGTCAATCCTACAAATTATACCAACTTCAGAATAGGGTGATTTCACCCTGGTTGCAGCCCAACCAAATCATTGTGTTTCATTTTCTAAAAACAACCTTTTCTCAGTCATTCTAAATTCTCAAATTTCAAATCTTTATTTGTTGGGATTTATTCCTGACACAAGTCTTCACCAAAGCTCAGCAAGAACATCAGGAAACTTCTTTCACTTTGTGTTTCCTAGCTCTCCCAAAATCTTCAGTTAAATCGTCTTCATGTGTGTGTATAATCTTTTGAATTATTTTCTGTGCAACAGAATAACAGTCTTTAGGGCTCAAGCCTTGGCCGCAAAAGAGCCTATTGTGTTTAACATTCATTTTTTAAATGAACAAATTACTGTAATTTTTTGCCAGTGCATGGTATATCTCAAGGACCCATGCCATGACATCAAGCAATGTTGAATCACTGGAACACCTTCTTTTCTTATGCCCAGCATTCCACAAAATCAGAGCTGAAATTTTGAAAGACCTGGCATTATCACAATTAAAAAAAAAAGGTTCTCTCTGAAAATCTTGGAGGACCAGGGAAAAGTGTTAGTTCTTTGTGATTTTTCATTATGAATTAACTTATTGTGTCATCAACTCATCATATAGCAACTGTTGCTGTAACTATTATTCAGTCAAACCCTGCACAATGGACTTGATTTATACTGTATTTAGATTGTGTGAAAAGTCTGTTATGCAAATTTTATCATTAAAAATTTAAAACATTTACTTTTTACTATTATATTGAACCAGCAGAAGCCTGTTTTGCAGATTTAGTCCATTGTGGAGGAGGGAAAAACTGCCTCCAAGCAGAGGGGGTCTGATGTGTGGGAGGTCTGTTATGCGGGGTTGGCAGCATATAATTGTGTTCCTCACGCCAGTTTTGCGTATTTGAATAAATCAGATTGGCCAATCACAAAATGGCTGACGCAAGAATGCGCACCAGCTGGAATGATCCAGAAGCCATCTTGGGCCCAGCACAAGTCATTCAATTCAGAGCTTCTGTGAGGAATGGACTTTAAGCAAAGCAAGCTTTTTGTGTAGTGTTTTTGTTGTACTGCAGATATTTGAAGTAAACTGATTTACACCTTGATCAAGTGTACAGTTTCTTATCTGAGAAATTCTTGTGAGTGCTCATCACTGATTTTATGAGTGGCAAAGTCTTAGCATATATTTATTCTTTGAAGTGTATCATTTTCTTCCTTGGGGTCATTCACAATTTTTTGACTGGTTACCTAAACGTGAGCAACATATCAAGAGCTATTGATTGTCAGAATGTGGTTCAAATTCACTAAAAAATGAATAACATGACTTTGAAAGAATTCGATTTTCAAATAGAAAAAGCGCGGATTGGTCACTTTGAAGAAAACCATGCTTTATGCTAAGCTCACAAAAAGTTGAGAAAAGGTTTGCAAAGATGCACAACAATCCAGATTCGCAAGCTCAACAAATAATGTCACTTCTGAGATGACTATAAATTATGAGCGGAAATGAAGAAGTATGTCCTTATGACGTCCTTATGTCATCGTTGTAAGTGTCGCTCTTAGTCATCAAGTTTTGTGAGATTCATTTCTTCTTCCTGAAAAACTCTCCTCCTCCGCTACCTCCAACTCTGAATAATTAAAAAAAATCGAAATTCAGATCATGATGGAAAGGATATTCATTGAAAATTGATCAACAAACCCAAATGCTGATCCACCACTGGTGTCACCATATCTGGAAAATAAAAAGAAAGAAAATAGATTCAATAGCTCATAACATTCCGATTTTCTTTACTTCCGCCAGAAAGTATAGGAGTATTTCTTGAAAATTTGTAAAAAATAGGCCTGAATCAACAGCAAAACTGCATGCTTTTGATCTTATAATTCATGATGCTTATTTTTTCCTGAGATTTCATATAAGAGTATAGACGGAACGATTTCTGTTTGAAAATGGGTAAGATTATTGAATGTAAGGAGAGCTTTTATTGACCATTTCTTGAGAAATTTTTTCTGAAATGTTGTGGTACTGCTAAACTGCACTCATGAAGTTCCATGTGTCATCCTGTATATCCAGTGAAGACCATCAGACTTATTGATCAACGTTAAATTATTTTTCATTCAATACAAATGCACTAATTTTGGTGTTTGCAAAGAGTTTCTCAACTAAATTTCTAAAATTTTAGAAATTGTTTACAAGTGGAAACGTTGAATTTATTACGGCTCGCCTTTCATACCAGTTTCGGAAATGAAAAGTCTGAAATTTTTTGAAATCCCAGGAGCTGTGTGCACATTGGATTTACGGTACTCAAATTGAATGTGCACTTGATTAAGATGGGCTCCTGATTTTCTCATCCTAAAATTTGAATAAAAATTATCCCGATGCAATACGCGCATCCCATTTGTAGTTACAGAAAAATGTACAAACTTACGGAAATAAAGCACACCAGAATTTAAATTTCGACTTGATTTTTTAGACTCAAATGGCAGTAATTTTCAATTATACAGGTACTTTATATCTTGCGCGACAATATTTTCTACAGCGATTTTTTTACAGATTTTTTTTCTAGTGTCAGGTTCCCTCCCCATGTTATATAGGGGTTCACTCAAACGAATTTTTCTCTAGATACAGTACAAGGATTTTTTTCCCTCATCCCAAAAATTTCTTTTTAGGGAAAGTCCACTTGTATTTTCCATTGAAATAATTATTTCTCTAAAATCGGTCAATATTTCCCATTAGAATCAAGTATGAAGCACAAGCACTTGAACTTTTAAAACCTTGAAAATTGTTTTCATTTTCTTTTTTATGTTTTTGAGGAGCACCCTCTTTCTTCTTTTTTCGTTTAAAAATAAATAAATAAAAGGTTCGAGTGGTACTTGTGTAAAATGGGATGAGGTGAAAACTTTTGCAGACTTAAATTGATTCCTGACTAATTCATTAGCTCACCCAACCCCGGCGCCTCCTCCACTGGCAGAGCCGCCACCTCCCATGCCTTCAACGCCGTAACCGCCGCCGTTTTGTCCATGGTCGGCTGCACCTTCTGCCCCGTAGTTGCCACTCTGATGTCCATGGTCTCCGTGTCCCTCAGCTCCATAATTGCCGCCGTTTTGTCCGAAATAACCATCGCCTTCTTCCCCGTAGTTTCCGCCGTTTTGGCCGACATCCGCGAGACCCTCGACGCCGTAATTGCCGCCGTTTTGGCCATAGTAGCCCTTGCCTTCGGAGCCATAACTGCCGCCGTTTTGTCCATAGTATCCATCGGCTTCCTGGCCATAGTTGCCGCCGTTGACGCCGTGTTCCCCGGCGCCTTCTTCGCCATAATTGCCGGCCTTTTCGCCAAAATCACCCAAGCCTTCTGCGCCGTAATTCCCGGAATTATGACCGTGGTCTCCGTGTCCCTCGGCGCCATAATTTCCGCCGTTTTGACCGAAATAACCATCGCCTTCTTCTCCGTAATTGCCGGCGTTTTGGCCGAAATCAGCGAGACCCTCGGCGCCGTAATTGCCGCCGTTTTGGCCATAGTATCCTTTGCCTTCGACGCCGTAATTGCCACCGTTTTGGCCGACATCTGCGAGTCCCTCGGACCCGTAATTGCCGCTGTTTTGGCCGTGGTATCCCTGGCCTTCGACGCCGACATTCCCGCCGCCGTTTTGTCCGTAGTCTGCGGCGCCTTCGAGTCCGTAGCCGCCGGAATTCTGGCCATTGTATCCCTCGCCTTCGGAGCCGTAGTTGCCGGAGTTTTGGCCATGGTAGCCGGCGCTTTCTTCTCCGTAATTGCCGCCGTTTTGTCCGAAGTCGGCGAGGGCTTCGGCGCCGTAGCCGCCGCTGTTCTGGCCATAGTAAGCCTGGCCTTCGACGCCGTGATTTCCGGCGCCTTCGGCGCCCCAACCGCCGCCGTGGCCCTTGGCGATTTTGCGGGGAAAGGCGGACGACTGGCGGCGTTGGTAAAAGTAGCGGCGGGTTGCTGGCACAGGTCCGGGTTGTCGACGACGGAACCTTGAAGTTTGATCAGTCTTAATTACACACTGTTCTCTCATTTTTTTGCGTATGACCGCTTATATGATGACCGCAAGATGATTTTATATTTTTTTTTTATAAATTTATAAACTTCATAGCGGTTCAAAATGATTTTGAATTAATATTTTAAAACAATACAGTATATAAATTCATGATGAAACCAACATGCGGCTTTAATAATGTTAGTTTTCAAAAGGAAGAACCTTTTTCATGAGCGCAGATTGATTTTCATATATTTTACAAAATGTTAAACTTTTTTATGAACAGACGTTGATTTGAACTTTATTTTTTAAAATAATGTGTGAACATTTATGATAAGAGCAAAATATGTTATAAATAATTTTCCTTTTGTAGGAGGACGAATCTTTCTGATCAGCGCAAAATGATATTTTTTTTTCTCACGTGCTGTATTTCAAAAATATACTCTCTTACGTTTCCTTCATAAAATTCGATGAATTTGTTTTGGTGCTCCACAGAGTAAAATGTGATTCAGTATCTAAATTAACTTTAGAGAAAACCATCTCATCGCAAGAAAAGGCACGTATAAAAGTTTTGCGACACTCAGAGAATGCAAAAATTTTAATAACCTGAATTTCAGCCTTCATTGAGTTCAAGTCTTCACGTCACAAGAGAAATCGTTTGCTGACGTAAGAGAGGGACTTTTTCTTCTTTCAGGAGACGTGACATAACTGAACAATTAATGAAATGTTCTCTTGGACAAGTTTCAAGTCAAGCTAATCCAGTTTACTCGTTGAAATTAAATCTAAACAAAAAAGTCAGCACTTGGTTCATATGGCGTTTCAAGAAGTTCCAGACGATGTTCATACCTGACGACTTTTCTGGCTGATTCTGCAAGTTCGCTTCCTACGATGAGACAGACGAAAAGGCAGATCCAGGTAATCTGAAAAAACAATATTCATCCGAATACGCCAATATATAGAGCCTTTTTTGTGATAATTTGTAATTGAATAAATTGATTCGATTTTTATAAATAAGGCCTTATCTTTCAACTCACCTCACGTGTTGTTTTCATTCTGCTTCCCAGTGCAATGTTCCACCAAATAATGTATTCTGGAGAGAAAAAAAAAAGTTTTCAGCACTGTGTGTCCACCTTCAAAATTGCCTTTCCCTCAAATCATATTTGGGGTTTTCAAAAATTTGTATGCAGTAAGATACTTCCAACGTATGCAACTTTTTTCAAGTGTTCATTGTAATGAAAAATAGTTCTAGCGTGGGTAGATGTCACTGGAAGTTATGAAAAGGATTTTAAATTTCCCCTGAATAATCTGAGTTCTACCTGCTCCAGTGACATGCAATTTGAGTTAAAGCTTTGATGGCAGCATGTTAAATTCCATCCCACTGTAGTTTTGAGATATTTTTGCAGGCTTGTACATTTTGGTTTGACCCAAGTTTGCCAAAACGCTGCTTTGGCTGAGTAGCCAAAATCTGGAAAAATTCAGGAAAGGGAAATCCATTGTTCTTGAAATTCTGAATGCTAATCTGACACCAGGAATTTTTTTGCAATCACCTATGGCTCTTCTATAATGATTTTTGTATCCTTTTTTTTCTGTGCTGTGGCAAACAATTCTGTATAGGATAAATCTCAGTGCTGCCGCCCAAGGGTTAATTGAATGGTTTCAGGAGAATTTAAAAAACCACTGCACTACACAATATTTATTTGCACTTCTCCAATGCTTTGGTAGCTCATGTTTAAAATTTATCACTTACTTCTGAACCTTCAGATTCGCATTTTTCAGATCTCAATTTTCATTTCTTTAGACTTTCATGTAGTATTTATTGAATATTGCTGTATGCAATTACTTATGGGCCTTAAGGTAGGCTTTACGCCTGCCATTCGAGTCACGGATTTTACCATGGTGTGGAAAATGCTGACTTCTCGATTGTACATCAACTTTTGTATGCACCCCTTCTTATTTTTTAATTCTGCTGAACCCTCACGGACCGGAACAAAAGTCGCAGCTGGGAACTTCGTACATTTATTATTATTATATTTTTTGGAGAAGGAAAAGTAAGTTGGTCAAGCGTGACCACAGGGCTTCCAATTTATTTTCTACACTTCCTCAGTTCCAGAAAGAGAGATTAGCTTCAGGCCTGGCCTCAAAGAAGTTCACCTGCACCATCAGTGCATTTGACGGCTTTCCAGGTCATCTGGTCAATCCACCAAATAGGTCATGCACACTTACTCATAGATTGTGCTTGATCTAATCTTGGTTTTGTTGGAATTAAGTAATTTGGTGCCTTTTTCAACTGCCTCTTTTTAGAGAGAGGCAATTTCGATTGAATTGGACTTCGGACATCATTTGATAGATATCTTAAACTGAAACCAAATTGGTTTCAACCTTCAACTCATGAGCATAAGCGATTCTTTGGGGCTTGCGGAGCTGCCATTGACATTCTGCTCCAAATAGTGAACCATGCATTGCAAAATAGACTTATGAATAATTACAGTGCTTGTTATTAATATTCAGTTGAAACGGTTTCCTGTCCAATATTTATAACTTCAAAATTATTTGGAATTCATATTTCAGCACACTGCCAGCACAATCATAAAATTGCCTTGCTAGAAATTGGAAGTTCTTTATTTATCATAAATCAATCAGTTGAAAAGATTGCCCACACTTCTTGAGAAATAGAAAATTCTGCAAGTTCGCTTTCGCTGTTAAACAAACAAAATAATATAGATAATATCCAATATGTTGCAGTTCACCGACTACTCTTATATACTTACCAGATGCTGCACAGACTGCAGACAACCAATGTAAACTTTCTATTATTCTTTCAAATGGATTTGGAATTATAGAATCTCTGGTAAAGATCAATTTCAATAAGCTCAGCACATCTGCTGTAATGCAATAATAAATTCAAAATAACTCAATAATACTCAATTGCTCAAATTACTCAATGCTGGTTTTCTTTTGTACTATAATAATGGGAGAGTAATACATAATGTTGGCACAGAGCAGCCAAAACACTTTTGTAAAAGCTTGAGTTAGGATTTTCCAAAAAAAATAGCTTCATGATCACCTATTCGTACCAAACTTTTGTAAGAGATTATCAATTGACGATATGACGAATCATAAAAAGAATGAATTTTTCAACAAATTGTGTTTGGTTTTTATTTTTGAAGTATACATTGAAAAAAATCCGCTCATCAACCACGATAATTCAGCCCACAAAAATGTTAAGCAAGTTTTGCTGATATTTTTTTATGTTTCTGAAAAAGATCAACAATCAAAACTGGGCATGAAAATAAAAAGCAAGAGTTGGTTAAAGAAAATAAGCACATGAATGTGGAATCACTGACGCTGCAGCAACATTAATCAACAGCAGACATGGACCATACAAATTAATTCAAGTTCATTGATATCTCTCAATGTTTCCATCAAATAAACAACGGGGGAGCATGGGAAGCAAGGAAGGAAAAAAAAAATGTTTCACCGGCATAACAAAGAAGTAATGAACAACCTGCAGTCATCAACTGCCACTCAATATAAGTACCGGGACTTCAATAAAAATTGTTCCAAATTTCAATTTCCTTATGCCTGTGTTCCCACTTCCCACACCATTGCATCATTGATGAATCACGATTCCAGACCATTTTTAATGTTCGTACTGTATTTTTAGCGTTTTTAGTGTCAAAAAGGAAAACCTTTTATTTCAAGAATGCTTCGTAGAAAAAGCTCAATTCGAAAATTAAGGCCAAAATCAGGTTCTTTCCTGCGCTTTCCATACTTGATCTTCTCTTGAACTAGATGATGATTAAGGTGACCAAACATTTTACTGATTTTATGCTATTGAAAGGCCTTGATTGAAAGGGAGATTTAAATTGAAAATTAAAACTGTACAAGAATCTCGAAAAGAGATGTACTTTGGAAACATGGGCACATGAATGCAGAATCACTGATGATGATATGGGGATGGGGCATATGTTCGATGATCAGAAATTTACCATACAGTACAAGTTGATTCAAGTTCATTGATCTTCTTCGAAGTTTCAATAGAAGATTCAAAAGGTGAAGATGGGAAATAATGTGTTACTGGCATCAGAAGGAAGAAGTAGTGAACAACCTGCGGTCGTCAAACACCACTTGGTCACTAATGGGCAAAAAGCAAGCTTGCCTGGAAGAAACTGTTCCGCTGAATTACCACCATATATACTGCCACACTCCTGTGTGCCCCACATTTCTCTCTTTTTTTTCATGCACACATTTCTCTCCTACTGCATTTCTCTCTGGGCAATGTATTATAAGACTGTGATCATCACTTTTACATTTGAAAAAATTAAAAAGGAAAACGAAACAAAAGTCAAGAAGTACAAAACGAGCATTCCGGCACAGCTGCTGCAGAACTATTAAAAACGATAGTTGCTGTCTGGGTACCGCTTTCTAATACAGGAAAAAAAATCGATCTTCCACAATAAAGTCGCTGTTATGCTATTTTTTTATGTGCAGAAAACGGATAGTAAAGATTTAAAAAAAATTACATTGCTTCAATATTCGTGAATCATGACTCAGGAGTCAGGACAAGTTTGAGTGGCAAAAAAAAGAAAGGTATTTTTCGCTGCAATATGTTTTTTTTTATTAAAATCATGAAAACGGATAGAGCTTACTAAGATGTATCTGAAATTCTCACATGATGTTATAGTCGATTAGATATTTTTCCTGCACACCGCGTATTTTAAATTTTCTTGAACTATCCCAGATGACCAATGCCCGTGCTGATTTTATGCGGTTTAAGGGCATATAAAGGGCTGTAATTCCTCAACTTGCTCAATTTGAGATGACTGCAAGTGTCCCAAGGAAAATGCGCACAAATTGAGAAAGAAAATTTCAGACTGAACAATTGAGAGACAATTGAAGACTGGACCAATTTGAGACTGGGCTAACTTGAGACAGGGCCAATTGGGAATAGCAAAAGTGAGACCTTCACATATCTCTTCACCTTCAATTTCAATAATTTTTTTTTCAAACCCATTTAGAAGTTGAAATTGCAAAGTGTCAAGACATCAGAAGAGGGACTGGTCCACTCATGAAAAAACTCTGCTGATGCATCAAAAATATTTTTTTCTCCCCCAATATTCTTGGTGAATCTTGTGGAATTTCATATTATTTATAAAGAGCAGGAAATGAAATTAGCTTTAGTTTTGAGAGAATACGATGCAATGTCCCTTTTCCCGTCTTGAATATAAGATGTGAGAGAGAAACCCAAAAAAGTCACTGTGTAGATGCTTCTGTCTCAAATTGTCTCAAATAGTATCTGTCTCAAAAAGTTTCTGTCTCAAATTTGTCCTAGATATCCGTGCCAAGCATTCTCCCTGCTTCTTCTGGACAGTATTTTTCACACATTTTCTAGGTTTTCTTCTACTACAAATATTTTTGGTGTAATATTTCATAGAAAAAAACGAAAATATTCGAATCTGAAAATATGAAGCGAGGAAGGACGGAAAAGATGTTTCACTGGCACAATTACGAAGACGCGGTGAACAACCTGCGGTCGTCAACCGCCACTTGGTCACTGCTATACTGGGGCAAAAAGCTTGCTTGGAAGGCGCCGTTCGGCACAATTCCTGTTGACTCAAGTGTGCGTGTGGCCAGCATTTCTCTCTTATTGCACACTCCCCATTTCCCTCTTTTCTCTCCCTCTCTCTGTGTAATGTTAAAAGATGCTGATCATTACCTTTAAATAATAAAAAAAGTTGGCAATAAATCGAAACAAAAGGCGTGAAGAGAAAAAAATCGAGCATCAGCATTGCAGAGCAGCTGCTGCAGAAAAATTAGAAACGTTTCTTGCTTTCTCCTCACCACTTTCTAGCAAGGAAAATCCAGCTTCATTAAAAAAGATTGCTACACAGTGTTTTTTTTTCACAGGGATAGTTTCTAGGAAGTTAACTCAGCTTCGATGCAAAAACGTGTTACACAATATCATTTTCTGCAGGGAACTGACCAGAAAGTTGCGAACACAAGGAAAACCGTTTCCTTATTTGGAAATTGGGATTCAAGGCAAACAGCTGAATTATTTCCTGAATCGTGTTTGAAAATTATTTTTGCTGGCAAAATGGAAAACACTTTTTGATATACTGTAATGTTTTGTACAACAACAAAAAGGATAGAGTGTAAATACAGCTTATTGTGGGTTATTAGCAATTTATATATTTTTATTTTATTTTGGATTTCTTCCTTTCTTAATTTTGTTTTTAATTTTGCATTGAATATGAATAAGACTGACCCAGTCTGCAAGAACTGTGAATATTAGGTCATCTTATGAAAGCACTGCTTCACATTTCAGAACTTGAAACATCATTGAACATTCATTTTTTCTGATGCAATGCACTTCGTGACTACTTGATTTTGAGAACACAGTCAACCCCCGTCTAACGGACTTGATTTGTGCAAGGGACGAGTCTGTTAGACAAAAAGTCCTTTACACAAATTCAATTACATAAAAAATTTAAAATTTCAATTTTCAACACTAATTTTAAACCAAAAGGAGTCTGTTTGGCGGATTTTGTCTGTTGGGTGGGAGGAAAAACTGCTTGCAGAGCTGGTCTGTTTGGAAAAAATCCCTTACACGGGAGGTCTGTTAGGCGGGGGGTCACTGTAATTCAGCAGTTTCATAGTAGATGCTCTGAAGTAATACCAAAAAAAAATATCCACCCCAGATATTTCTGAGACTTTGCGTCTAAATATCCTTGTGTATTCCTTCTGAACCACTGTCAAACAAATGATAAACTGTATGTGTCTTGAAATGTACAGATCAAATTCCCAGAAATTAAATATTATGGGTCAAAAATAAAAGTAAGGGGTGTTTAGAAATATCAGATTTACGGAGTTTAGCTGAAGATGCTAATCCTTGAGGAATCTTGTGGGACCAGAGTTGACCTCAAGTTCCCATGATCTTCCTCCCAAAATTTGTTTTGTCCTTCTAAAAATATGTTCTTGATGAATCCTTGAACACCAAGGACATTTCTCTCTGCATTCTTCTCTCCATTGATATAATCTTCCTGTTTGCCAACAAACAGCAGAAAAACCATTTGAGTCTCAATTGTTGAAGAGTTCAGACCTAGCAAAAAGTCCAGTTTTCTTCTCATGTTTTGAATCAATTGAAATCTATTGCTCTCCATATCTCTTCAAAACTTGTGAAAACTTCATCTTGTTGCCAAAAGGAAAATACAACAATTCATACTAGGACTTTTTCATCCTGGCCGCAGCCCGGCTGATTGAGCAGTTTTATTCTTGGTTTTTGTTGTCTGTGTTTGAGCCTGATTTTATTTGATTTCTTCATCGAGATCTTTCTCAGTTTATCAGTTTAAATTTGAATCAAAAGGAACTTTGATTTCCTTTCTTGTCTAGAATATATTTCTGACATTATGTTCAAATCAAGTGAATCCATGACACTTGATTACAGTGGGACCCCAAGATAAGGACATGAATGGTGCATCAAAAATGTCCTGATGTTGGAATGTCTCTAAGTCAAGTCTCATTTTCTCTTAGACTTCAATGCTTGAGTATTTAATTGGTTCTCCTTTTTGTCAAAAATGAGAAATAAGTCCTAAAAAAATGCAATGAAAATTGTTTTCCTCAAGTTAAAGTTGCCGAAAACAAAGGTGCAGAACAAAACCAAAAAGAATCTGATGTGTTGATATCAAAAAGCAAAGAAAAATAATAAGCCATATTAGATAATGCACAGATGATAGAAAACATCTCTGTCAAAAGAAGCACAAAATTAGCTTGCTTTTGATTATGAATTGCAATGACTTTTTCATGAACTATTTTTTCAATTTTTTTGAAAATTAATAGCTTGATTTGATGAAAAACCATCACAATGAAAAAAATGTTTTAAATTTTGGGGAATCAGAAAAGTGTGCCTGACTTGAGCCTTTGTCTGGATGCTGGGCCTGATTGTCTTGGTTTTCAAGCATCCCTCAGTTGAATTGTTCATATGTTGGTGTGTCCGCATATCAGGGTCTCACTGTAAATGGAATTTTTGCATTCCAAATACTGTATAGAATTTCGTGAGCTCAACTTCTTTCTTCAAGAAATAAAAACGAATTTGTGTAATCTTGAAGCTGTCGGAGAACAACTGTCCTGCCCATTTATCAGTCCTTATGATGGGCACAAACGCAGTTGAAAGTAGTCTTCGGACCATTACGTTCCATAAAATTATTTTTCAAAGCCGTGCAACATTATCAAATCTCAATTCGGCCGTATATGGCAATTGATCCCACCGATTCGTATAAAGGTAAAACGAATGGTTAGAATCCATTGCTATACCATTTTTACATGTAAGAATAGTTTTTATACTAAATCGCTACATTGACGTACTGGGATTTGACGATGTTGAATTGATTTATGAAAAGTTTGCACATATTCATGATTCGCAGATATACACCTATGGGTGTTTGTGTTCGCCTGGAAGTAATTGGCTTTCAATATCTACACTGTTGAAACTATGGTCGTCAGCATCAACATATCGTTATCACTACGTTATCTACATTATCACTGTTCCTGCATGCTAATGCATTGACAGGCACGAAAAGTGATAACGTAGTTTTATATACTCATGACAAAAATTGGGTATTGTTCATGTCTGCTACTGCCACCATCATAAAGGGTATCATGAACACTCAATCATCAAGCAACACGGTAATTTCACGGAAATCATAAGGCGATTTAAGATAAGCTTGTTTACCTTATGGTTTTCTTTCGCACTCACATCATGGTGTCGTGTCGCATGTAAATTCAAACAAGTGACGATGTGAATTGGCATTCACCGGATCTCAGTTATTCCCTATATGTAATGTTGAGGGCAAATGGTTGGCATAAAATCATTCGTCAAACACCGTTTTGTTTATAACTAAATGTTCAAAAGGCAGATTGGTCTTGTTTCCGCTGCAAAGCAGCACACCTACGAGGGTTAGCTCATAGGTTATGAGACCTTTTTTTTAATATGCTGTACATCCTAACGGAGTTTCATCAATTGCAAAAATAAAAATAAAAAATCACGCGCATAGTCTCTTCATCAGGGAACACTTCAGTGCTGTTCAACATACTCTCCACCGGTTTCAATGCATTTTTTTTAATGGGATAACTCTAGGGATCAAAATGGTGCCAAAAGTCAAGTTCTTTCAGTTGATTAAGCTGACCTTTGATGGCAGAAATGAAGCAGTACCTGTCCTCAAAATCAATCCACTTCAGGTCTTTCTGCTCTTTCGGTAACAGCTAAAAGTCACAGGGTGCCTGATCAACAAACAGAACTTGATTTTCGGCACTGTTTTCATGGTTGGATTTATAGTATGCAAAAATTCTTCGAAATTGGCAGAGAGTATGTTGAACAGCACTAAAGTTTTGCCAAATGATGGGGCTACAGTACTGTAAATGCGAGTAAAAAAACATTTAGTAGCTTAAACTCGGTTGGATCTATTTCAAGAAGTCTCAACACTTATAAGTACAAACACAAATGAATTGATGGAATTAGCGATTAAAATACCAGTTACGCTGCTTCTTCGGAATTCAATGAGCATCTGAAACTCTCCTGAACGCCTGCACAAAACTCCGGTGTAATCAGGATTCATTGCAAGCAGTGGTTATAACTTCTTGGAAAGAGTACGATAGAGACATGAAGCAAAGAAGAAAAAAAAAAAAACAATGCAGCAGCAGTGAAAAACCTTCGTCGTTTACAGAAATTTCACACTTCAAATAGCGAAATCCACGAGCAGCATACAATTATTTTCGGGAACACAATCAACTAACGGAAAATCATGAATGAACCAGGCGAAAAATTTGGAATGCTACTCCCAGTCCCATGTGACCGAAAACCGCGTATCGCGTTTGCTAAAGCCTGAAACAGGTGTCGCTGTTTTGTGGCTCTTCAATTTCATCACTAGGTAAATACATGAAGTTTTGTTCTGGGGACGGAAGAACGTGGAACTCAGAAGGAATTTGTGACGCGTGTTGCTTCCATCATTAAGATATGAATCGTACGAAAAGCAAATCCTCGAATGAAGTTGTGCATCTGTTATCTCAGTGGTAAATTTGAAAATCCTACTGAGCTCTTTTTGTGTGAAATTGTCAATATGTTCCCTCAGAATACAGTGCAGGTCATGAAATGAAGACTTCTTGAAATGCAGGCTAGAAAGTCTGAAAAAACCTAGAAGCGAATTTTAACATGAGCTTGCACTGACCACCATCCTCTGGAGAAGAAACGTCTGGAATTCAATCACATAGCTATATCATAGAGGTCGTTACTTTAGGTATTCATGAATGTGTCCAGTATATCAATATTTTCAACTGTACAGTACTAGCTATACTGTACTGAGGTTTCTCAATCTTCAGACAAGCATCTGTGTACAGGTGGTACATTGTGCACCGAATTATTCCACCACATACATTGCAATCCAACCTCCTGCAAATGCAACCATCCCACAATTCAACAGTCAAATTTGCTTTCAGGCCAACTTGCAATTCAACCTCTTCCTGAAACTCTAACTCATTTTAGCCTCTTTTCTGGTGTTTTTATGCTGTTTGCCCTTGATTTTATCAAGCGTCTCACAATTTGACCATTTTGAAATTTGTCCCTAATTTGGCAATGGATTAGGGTCAAATTGCAAGGTACCACCTGCACTGTATTCTGAGAGAACATATTGACAATTTCACATAAATAGAGCTCAGTATGATTTTCAAAGAAATGAAGAACTAGATTCAACAGACAATAAATCCTCTCCCTTTACTCAGCCAGCAATCAATAAATAACAACAAATGGCAAGAAAAAACAACAAGAGAACCGCAACATGCGAGAAAATAGTTTGAGTTGCTCTCATTCCTGCTGATTGCATTTGTTGCAGAGGTCATTAGTGTATGTAGCCTCTCTGATGCGACCCATGAAACCTGATCTCTGGCTGTTGGCCTTCTGATCATCAGAATCAGAATGGAAATGCACCAGCATTTGGTTGCAGGAGGATGTAACACATTCCCTGGACCTCACATTGTCTCCATGGAAGAAGGCCACAAGCTCACTGGTGTGTCCAAAGCAGCCATTGTAAACCTGTACAAAAGGAAAGACGTCCAATCCACCTCGTGAAAAAAGGTCCAAGACTAATAAATGTCATTCCCTGTTTTCTCTTCAAATGCCCAACAAATAAGTTCTGCCTTTGCAAATTAAAAAGGCCTCGGTTAAAGAACGTTCAATGGAAAAGTAAAAATTTAGTTTGCTCTGAATCACAGGTAGTTTCCCTACACATAAGAAGGGCTCATTTCTTCCAGTTAGATGAGGTATCCATCTTAGGAATACAGTATGAGCCTTGGTTTCCATAAATAAAAAAAATGGATGTTCTTCTGGTGCGCATCGTTAACCTCAAAATCTTTGAGGTAGAGGTGGAATAACGGCTAGTGCTGAAGGTAAAACATCAGTTTATGGTGCTAAATGTCTATGATTATATGAAATAATTTGAAATAGGAATACAGTATATCTGAAACGAAATACTGTATCTAATATTATATCTGGATATAGAATGCATAATGGCTCATGAAAACTGGGCAGAAGGATCAAAGTGTCTGCATTACTTTGATACCCCAAATATTTTACAGTTTGTATGCACTGATTTCTTTCTTTTAGTGCAGACTATTTGTTTTTTATATGTGGCTCACCATTTTTTTATGAACTCTATCCAGGTTCGCTTTTCTTATTCTGGATTCAGACAGGAAGACTGGACTATTTTTGAATGCTATAAGTATACAAGCCTTTATTTTTATTTGCACATGAAACTAATGGATGTGGGCAGTAAACCATTTTGCGTAACTCCATTTGGTAGGAAGTGGAGCAAATTGGTGATTTTGCAATCCAATAGTTGAAGAGGTGGGCACTGCACTTTACTATATTTATCAGAGTACCTTGTTTACCTCTCTGGAGAATTAATAAAGGGGGGGGAATAAGGGTGTGTCTGGTACATGATTATAACTATTTTGATGAAAAAATATGGATATGAAACATTTTGAAAGAAAAACTCAGAAATATGAGTTCAAGTCTTACCAGGAGTCACTCTCTGGTAAAAAAAAAAAAAAAAAAAAAAATACATTTTCTTCGGGAGATAAGTCTCATATTCATCCAAGCAGAAATGTTTATTTGTTAGGAAACATTGCATTTCTTCGCTAGGAAAAGACCTGGGGTCCAAGACTTATGCAGAGCAAAATTCAATTAAAAAAATCATGATGTGTGTCTAACTTGAAGGTGATTGGTCCATGAATGAATATAGTACAGTAATTCATCAGCTCACTTCATTATCAATATTCATCCACGCAGAAATGTTTAGTTGTTAGGAAACATTGCATTTCTTTGCTAGGAAAAGACCCAAGACTTATGCAGAGCAAAATTCAATTACAAAAATCATGATTTGGGTATAATTTAAAGGTGATTGGTCCATGAATAAATATAGTACAGTATTTCATCAGCTCACTTCCTCACCCAGAAGTTTCACTTACCCTGACATAGTCACAATTGTAGCCACAGTTGGTCTCCAAGTCCATCCAGTTGAATTGAATGTTGACTCTGCGGCCAGCAGATGCAGTGATACAATAGTACATATCAGTACCAGATGGGTAATTTTTGGGCCAGTTGGGGCTGGAGAACATGGATCCAGACTCACCAACACCCTTCACACTGATGCTCTTCAATGTAGCTGTAGGAGGAAGAGTTGAGAAAATTTCAATTCAGTTCGGCGTTTTACATGATCCGTAACGAAAAGCAAATTTTAAAAGACATTGGAGAATCTTACACATGAATCGTTTTTTGTTGTTGTCAAGATGCTTGGTGAATCTTGGGAAATTTTCAATTTGGCTTGAGTGGGAAATAGAATTAGCTCAACTTTTGAAAAAAGAACGCTTTTTTTTCTTTTTGCCTGCCTCAATATGAGAGAGAAACCAAAGAAAGCCATTTTGCAAATGCTTCAGTCTCAAAATATATATGCATCAAAATGTGCCTGCGTAAAATTTTCCCTGTTTCAAAAAGATGCTGTCTCTAATAGTGCTTGTCTCAAGTTGACCCAGTTTCAAATAATGCCTGTCTCAAGTTGGCCCTGTCTCAAATTTTCCTCGATCCCATTTCAAGCACTGGTCTTTTAGCTATTATTCGTAAACAATCATGAATCCATAACTCGGCATTTTCTTTTGCCCAAGTACAAATGAGGGGATTAGTAGAAATGTGGCTCTAAGTATGCGCAACAAATGGCTTCAAAAACCCTTGCAACAGTCAGACATGCCGAAATTTGCGCCTCTTTATACAATATAAAATTTGCTTCTCCTTTGAGAAATTCTTCTTTTTCGTTTTCTCGTTAGACTGTGTCCTCAACAGACGTACATTACATGCAACAGCACAGCAAAGAGTGAACTGCTCAAGAAACGTTTCCACGATGATTTGTAAACGCAAACTGGCAGAGAAAATATTCATTGGATTCCATAAATCTGACAAAATGATCAATTTAGAAAAAATTTAGTAGATTAAAAAATTAATCTAAAAAACCACGTTTTCAAAAAGTTTTTATTCTTTTTAAAAAATATTCTTATAATTTTTCTTTTCACAAAAGATTGCATTGTCATCAGTTTCTAAGCTATCCTGAAAGTTTCAGCTTGCTAGCTAGTTGGGAAGTGAGCAAAATTTGAGTTTCAAAATTTGATCCGGACAAACAAACGGACAAGAAAGCGAGTTAATAAAAATGTGTTAAAATAGACCTTGAAAAGAGTGCTGTCCACAGAAAGGAAGTATATGAATGAAAGATCTTGTTTTAGAAACTTTTTGCAATCAATTGTAAATTCAATGAAATTCAGGATGACCAATTGTGGCGCACCAGTCATCAGCAAAGCACCTTTTTAAAAAAATTTCACCCACTCAAGATTATTGATACAAGAACATTTTCATCATTGGAAAAAATGGATTACCACTCACTTATGCAGGTTCCATTGCAGTAAACATCAGTGCCAGAGCTGCACTTGTCAGTTGGGCATGATGGGCAAGTGTCAACTGCAACCATTGAACCATATTATTCATCAAGCCTCATCTATACCAAACAATGTTCGAATGTACTTTACTGTACCTGCTGTGCACTTCTTTGTGTCAGCTGTGTACCTGTAGCCAAGGTTGCATAGACATGTTCCATTGAAGCAGACAGAGTTGGGGGTTCCTTCATTGCATTCTGATGAAAACTGGCACTGTTCGCCAATCTGCCTCCCTGTAAAAAATGAGAAGCATGCCAAACATGTTATATAGTAACTGTTTCAACCTGGTATGCTTTAGAGTCAAAGACTGCATCACTCATGTTAGGTTTCCATAATCGCAGTGAGGAGTACACATAAATACAGTACTGTACTTTCAATTATTTTAGCTAGGTCTCATTCACTTTCAAAAGGTGCACGATACATTATGATCAGTCTAAAGACATTTCCAGAGGGTTTCTGATTTTTCCGAAATACAGTGGCTAGAAGCAAAAGGACGATGGGATTGAAGAAGGGACCTTAAAAAACTTCTCTGCCATGAAAATAATGTACGTAAGTGCTTCGAATTGAAAATTATTGATGAAGTACATTAGTTGAAAAACATTAGTACTATATTGTCATTTTTGTAAATATTTGAAAAAATTGGAAAAAGTAGGTAAAATGTTTCCCTTTTCTAGCCTCAAAATCTGTAAATTAGGAATTTGGAGCTTACAATTGCCCACATAACTCTCCTTTTGCGCCTACGATTTATTGTTTGTACTGTACCTTGATGAAAGACACTGCTTTTAAAGTCCTTGGAGAATTTTGTGCGTATCTCGTTTGGATTGTCTATACAGTATGCTTAATGACACACTTGTATTTGCGCATAAGCGTATCAGGGAACGTGTTAATTTAATTATCCTGAGCTCGGTTGTTCTGTATTTCCAGTGCTACATCAGAAAATATACATGCTGTTTAAAAGATAAAAATACAGTATGTCTATAAATGAAGCCCGATCATTACTTTCTCCAGCTCTGCCAGGCAGAATATTGTTGAGGAAATTGCTGGGGCTCAGTGGCTGCAGCAGGTTGCTCAGCAACTGCCCATTCCCAATGGTGGGTCTGTTGCCACCAGATCCCTGTCTGGCCTGGACATCATCACCATGAGCACCAGCAGCATGGGTCTCATGCTCAACTGGGCCCTGGTCCTGCTGCTGCTGCTGTGGCAAGTCTCCGTCAGCACCCACTGTCACCAACAGCACCAAGGCTGCTGCACACAACACCGACCACTGGTTCATCCTGTTTTCATCGAACACGAATATTTAAATAAAATAAGAGGACAACGCCAAGTTTATGGCAGCAAGAAAGACCATGAACCGAATCTGCCCAAGGAGGAGGGGGATAATGAGACGTATAACTTGCAGCAGGGCAGCTCTTGTTTAATGGCCACCTGGGTTTTTTCTTGGTCGGGGCTGTGGAAAGGGACGAAACCGTTATGGGTCATTGAATGTGAGTCAATTGATGCTGGGACCGGTGGGGATTTTTCAGTTGTTTTTGTTTTTTGTTTTCCTCTTTCCCCAGCAATTTGATGAAGCCATATTTTATATCTGCTCACAATATGGACCAATTCTTCTTTGTTCCTCCTCTTATGATTCTTTCGATTAGCATTCCAACGTTTATGTTACCTTTGAAAAGTTATATACAGAGCTCCACCTTAACATCATGATCACCCATATATAAACTCGTGCTTTTGAAAATTTTCGGAAAATTTTTCAATCTTAACTCAAAAGCAGATTATTTTGAGAGGATTGAAACGATTCGATTCACTGCTTGGGCCATTCTTCGATTTGATTCGCTTCGGTTTGAATTTTCGTTTCTCTGAATTGTTCTGAGAAATGAAACTTCATTTGCACGTATGTTTTGGTAAGCTTACTCTTGGACTCATACGTCTGACAAAACAAATAAGAATGATTGTCAAATAGTGTTGGATGATCATATACGAGTAGGTCGGGGTATGGTATTACCGTAAATGTTCGCTTTCGGAAGCTAGGATTAAACTAAGTAAAGTATAATAATCGGATTTTCTTCAACCGTTGGTTATGCTAAATCCTGTCCGATTTCCAAATTTTAAAAATCATGAAAAAGTAGGTTTTTCTTCCTCAGGCAGTTTTCTATTCGTTCATTGCTGGATAGTGGGTACATAATTAAAATCCACTGCTTTTTATGTTACGTGATGTGCGAATTGACTTGATCAGTCATTTAATCTCTGTTCAGTTCAGATCATATATAAAATTTAGAAAGGCCATAACCATGCAGTCATGCAATCTTTTGACAAAAATTACTGGGTTTTCATTGGGTGCAAAATCAGACTCCCTTTTTCCAATGATCCAGTATAAATACAAATTTATTTTTACAATGCATCAGAAATAAGGCAGTGTTAATGCCTCCGCACGTTTTCTTGGATGCACAAGAAATAGCAATACAGTAATTTTGGAAAAATAATAATTTCAAAAAATTCTCTGCGGATAACCGCACGTCCATTTGATCAATAACAAAAACCCCAAATTGTGAATCAGAAGTAATGTGACAACTTTCAGATATTGTACTTCCTTAAAAGCTTTCTTACCTGAATTTCAGCAACACACACACAGCGCCACGGGCGCTGGGAAAATCACAGGTGGGAGAAAGAATGAATCGAACACTTTCTCTGCGGAAAAGCGTCGAAGACGAATAACGTTTTGCTTAAAAAGAGAGAAAAAATATCAGCAAAACGCAGGCATCGATCCTAAAAGCGTCAGCTAAATTCAGCAAAAAAAATAATCAGAACTGCTCTATATAGTGCGTCACGGATGTGGAAGCAACTCCAGTTTCCCACCGCTGGACGGAAATTCAGGATGTTTCCCGTTATTGAGAATTTCTCACTTCAACGAATTTCTCTCATAGTCCAGGCACTAAGCGGAGAGATTCAAGTTTGAGGGAATCCCAAAATCCCCAATACATTACAACAAAGCCAGTAACAGTAAAAAACAGTATGACTCTTACAACTGAAAAAAAAATATCCTTCATATTAACCTAAATTTTCAGCAAGCGGGCTTCCTTCGTTCAAAATTATCTTTCCTTCGCCACGATAAATATTTTTCACACAAAAATGAATTTTGAAGGTCAAATGTAAAATAGTTTTTAGTACGTAATATACTTGCTGGAATGAAACGGCAAACACGATTTTTCATGAAATCTTGGCACGAAATCTGTGCATAAAACACATTGGCACTGATTTTTTCATGAAAACTCTACTGTTTATAATAAGGAAAATTCATTTCGTAATACTGAAACCCCCAGTTCGAAATTAGAATTAATCACGGCTATTATACACAGAGAATTTCGCATCTGAAAATACAGTGCACTTTATCCGGATTTTATCTTCACCCAAAACTGCGTTGAAAAAAAAAACAGGTGCATTCAACTGTTCACTGCCACGAAACTGACGTCGATTTAAAAAAAAAAAGAGACAAATTGATATTTTTTAAGCCCTGAAGAAACTACTCTCGCAATCAGAGCACTTTATGATCTAGGCAAAAGATCCGTCAATTTTGAGCACGTACTTCTGGACAGAAGCCCGAACGACGACTGAAGTCAATTTGCAGCGTGTCACGGAGGTACGTACGTCACGATCTGGCGGCGGCCGCTTTTCGCCCACTTCTCTGAGGGCGTCCCTTTTCGCCGCCGCGGTAGTCCAAAGATATAATTGGACCATGGAAAGGGAGTGATGTTGAAGAGACGAAATTGCCACGCCTGACTCGACGGCGCCCCGAAACTCATGAGGTGTCAAAACCCCGCATTCATGATATAGAAATTTTCTAAAATCGCCAAAAATACACAGACACAATTACTTGTTGTCTGATGATGCAAAAGATGATCATATCCGTAGGTAATTGAAAGTATAACGAATATCATTCCCATGCATCCATCTGAAGACATAAAAGGTAAATAGAATTATTTAAATTTTAGTAAAATAGTCTTTATGATGATATACGGTCTTGCTCCTTACAGAGGCAATTCAAGCTTGGATGCTCAAGCCTATGTAAGAATTGTTATTGATTTCTTTAGGGATGATTTCATTGTGAAACCGAATTTCAATCAAAAAGGCACTAGTGAGTAAATCTTTTTGTAAAAATAGCCCATTTGGTCTATAGAAAGTTCCTGCTTTTGAAATTGAGTCAATCTCAGCATCCAGGTACACAGGTGGTTGTCCAAAAAATATTGAGATGAGTAAAGAGACTGTGTTGATCAGACACTGAAGTACTTTTTAATTGCTTATAGTTATGACTGAGGGTTGGAGATTTAAAACATTTTCCGCAACTTCCAAAGGAAATGCAAAAGTTACTCCATGAGAGTATTTAAAAGTGTTATTTATTAATCCTTCACACAGTAGATACAATTCAATTGTTGTGGAGCAAAGCAATGTCAACAAGGTCAACAAGCAATGTCAGCCAGTCAGAGTCTATGTGTGGTAAACTTAACTCAACATAAAATGCACTATGTATATATAGCCTCAGTTGGCCAAGGTTGAGAAACTTGCATAGTAACCAATTCTGATTGAGGGCATCATACTTTATTTCTTAAAAAGGAAGGAAGTGTGAGCATAGTCAGGAAAGTATTCAGTGAACAACTGGATTGTGAAAAATTGCTAGAGCACCAGACACAGCCAAACATTGCAGAAATACATTAGCCTAATAGGGCTGTATGGGAATTGTTTGTATATTGCAGTCAATAATATGACTACAAGGTGGTACTTTGCAATTTGATAATTTTTAATGGAACCATTCTGCAATTTGACAGTTGAATTTTCTGGGAGGTTGACCCACAGTTTGATCTTTTTCTTGCAATTTTATCTCTTTCAGCCACTTTTCTAGTGTTTTTTTTTTTTGCTGCTGTTTCTCAATTTTAAACAATGCCTTGCAATTTGACCACTTTGTGCTTTGACCAACTAGTCTGACAAGATGCAGGGTACCAACTGTATTAATGTCATGCAAGTATTTCTGTTTACAAACTATTCACTGACAATTTTTGTTATGTCTAAATATACTTCATTTTTAAGTGATATGAAATTAATCCGAGTATCTATAATACTACATTATAAGTCTATTGCAGTTTGGGCTCCAGTAAAATAAACCCATTGTAAGATGACTCCTCATTTTGTCCAAAAGCTCCAAAAATTTTTATCTACTATAAATGCCTTTGAACTAATATATATATACACAGCTGATTTATATTTTCGCAGCCAAAAATAATTACTGTGTATACTCTTTCAAAGCAAGGTCCAATAAAAAGGTTTCAAAATATGTAGTACTTTTCTTTCAGCAGGGGCTTTCACACAGAAAATAAACTAAATATCAACATAATTTCAATAAGATTCAGTTAATTCTATCCACTGAGTAATGTTGCAGAAGTCCACTTGCACTTCTCAGTGGCGGTCTTCTGAACGATAGAAATTTTACCCGGCATCTGTCGGCGCCTCATAAACGTGCGTCTGTGGTTCTCACCTTTCACCATTTGTGGCTGCTGGTACAAAAAATTAATCGTATTTAGACAAAAAAGAGCTTAACCAAGTTTGGGGGAAACGGCGGCAGAAACGCATCATCCAGTGTTCCTAGCCGACTTTCAAAAAATACACCAAACAGTATGAAGACTGCCAGGAATCCTCGTGAAAGAGGTGCTGGTGTGTGGGGGCGGGGAAAAAGTCCATTGCTTTCATTTTGGCCAACTCTTACCTTTGATATTAATAGTCTTGCCCATGTTTTTTTGTCCTGGAATGCCCACCTTTTTTTTAACCTTGTATTAGCCGTCCATTATGTTATGTAATTGTCCTGGTAGTCACGGTGGTCTTGTAAAAAGGGTACGAGGTACCTTTTCAAATAAGTCGTATTTTTAAGTACTCTTCATCGTTACTTCAGAAAACAGAAACGGATTTTAAAACGAAAGACAGCGGTGGTTGAAATTATCTGATCAAAAATTTAAAGTTGGCTTTTCCCCTAATAATGATTCAGAAAAAATGTTGCTGGCTAAAATGAATTATTTTGAGTATTCCTTCTAAGAAACCTATCTCGAAGCCAACTGGTTTTATTTTATTATCAAGGAATTAAACTGAAGCTGCTTCATTGGTTCTTTTTGTGCAAAAATTAAGACAAGAACCATTGAAGCGGCTATGATAGAATGTCTTCAAAAAATGGAAAAGTGGTCTTGAAGAGAGGTTTTTCCAACTCAAAAATTAAAATGATTTATTAAATCAGGTGAAAATTTGTCTCAAGTATTACAGGAGAAAAGCCAAGGTATATTTTTCAAGAGATAATTTCAACTGACATTGTCTTACCAAAATTTGAGGTAAAGATACCAAAGCTGTGACATCCTTCATTGCTACTTTTGAAAAACGCATTAGCCTGGAGAAATTTTCCGCGGATTAGCAAACAAACCTTTATGGACTGGTACCAGTCCATGGACCATGGGTTGAGATCACTGATCTAAACCCTGTTCCAGGAAAAAATGTTGAAAGTCACAGAAATATATCACAGAGAAAGTAAACCATAACATTTTCCAACAAATTCAGTTGAGCTGAGTTCAGTTGTACTTATATGAGTGGTGAAAAGTTGAATGTAATTCTCAGAGTATGAGATCATTTCATTTGATATTCTAAACTCAGTTTCGCAGGAACACCACATCACCATACTGAGCTTTTTGCGTTTACAGTAATACTTCACCTCCCATCTCAGGGTTATGCAAGACTTGATGCCACTGAAATATGCAAATTATCATCAAACTTTCCAACATGCAGCAAGTAGCTTATTTAACAATTTGGTGACAATGCCTGAGATTTTCCACCCTGACTTATCTGATATGCCCCACAGCATAGACCATTCCACAACTAATGTTTGTCCATAATATCTGAAGAACTCAGTACGTTTGCCAAACACATTTGTGTCAACATGTCTGAATAACTCTTTCTGATACAGATACTGCATGTGAAAAACTGTGTCATACACGCATACCTGTCAAGAGTTTCTCAATTAATTCATTCCGAGAATGTTTAAAGGGATCTCCAATGAACTACATGAGAAAAAGAATTATAAATGCCATTGTAAACTCCAAGCTATCTGGTTATTGGTCAAAACATCTGAACAAAGTTGAGTTATATGAATGAATGAACAGAACACTTTATTTGCCGCTTTTCAGCATTCACAAGGCACAACCAAGACTCCCGCACCCAAACCCCCTCCCCACCCAACCCAACTCCCCCCAAAAGACAATCAATCACTTCAAAGCATGAAACAAAGGACAAACCAATGACAAAAACAAAAGAGAGAACACACTCCAGATAATAAAACTGTACATCTGACACTGATGCATACACCCACCCATCCTAATTTTTTATCTAATCTGTTTGCTAAACATGGCTGCCTGTATATATTACCTATTGCAAAAGTTTCACCTAGTAAATGAGAAAACATGACCCAAAGAATATTTGAGTGAATTAAAATTCTTTGTGAGGTACACCCATCAATTTCTTTAACATATGTTGCAACACCACCAGATGAACTGTGTCCTTTTTTGCTTATTTTCTTGCTGGGGATGGAGTAGGCTTTATATCCTCTGTACTCTTTATTTTAAAAAGTCAAAATAAGATTAGCATAAGGATGAAGTTAACTTTCCAAGTTTAATTTCAAATTCTCAAGTGAGTTATATATAGATTGACAATCTGGCACAGTTGAAACTTCATAACTTGAACCTCTCTAACTCAAATAACTCACTAAATCAATTTTTTCATGTCCCTGTCTGAATTCCCTTATAATAAATATGCATTAATTGATTATATAGATTGACAATCTGGCACAGTTGAAACTTCATAACTTGAACCTCTCTAACTCAAATAACTCACTAAATCAATTTTTTCATGTCCCTGTCTGAATTCCCTTAAAATAAATATGCATTAATTGAGTCTCAAGGTCTATTGTGAAGCCAAAAATAATTCTTCAGACATTCTTAGAGTTATGCAACATCTTTTGATCTCAAGATCATTATTTTCGAACCTGAATGATGCACATTTTCAGTGGCACGTAAAAATCAATGACCATACAGTTTTATAGAGTAAATTTGACAAGAGTCAAAATAAGTGGCGACTGTATAGCTCCCGTGTTCACACCGTCCAATATAAGAGAAATTGCCTTCTGGAAATGTGAAAGGATGAACCATCAATTTTTACGAAAGTAAGTGTATTTCTAAACCACCTTCGCCGTAATACCCAAGTGTACTTATTTCCGTTGCATTGCAACATAGTGTGAAGTACACTACAATAATGTACGAAAAAATACTGGTTCTTGATGAGCTACTTGAGCTTCAGGGAAAAATGAAAGTGGCCAGAAAACTGCGTGGCTGAGATGGTGAACCAGGAGCAATTGCCCCAGTTCTCATCGCACTTTTACCACCTTGATCACCTCGCACCTATAGGAAACAGTAGTTGCCAAAATCCTCGAATTCAAATAAAGAAGGAAATAAATGTGACAGCAATAAAAAAAAACCGTATAATCTCTCATCCGTATTTTCGTCTCATCAGGAGGACTTTCGCGCAAAAAGACCAAATACTCTCTGAGTAAAATAGCTTTTGCAAAATTATACTTACCTGTGAATTCTTGTGCAGTTTTATTACAGTTGGCTTGCATATGAATACATCAAGTACATGCATATAAGAAAGGGCTTGCGCAAAGGGAAGCTATTGAAAGAGGGAATTTCCTTGGGGAGAAAACAGTTACGCGCATAAAGAATTTAATCCTCACAAAAAAAAATGTGGGGTTTTTTTTTGCATTGATTCAAAAATCACAGCGTTCCAGCTTTTCATCCATCATGAAATCTAAGCCAACATGCAAAAATACTCAGTGTCAACCTGATTTGGCTATGTTTCTGCATTTTTTCTTGGTTTCATGGAGGTACAGTATTTTTCCTTTGCTTGTTTTGAAATCTAAAAAATGTCAAGACAGATTTGGAATTAATTGGAATTAAAAATTGATTAATACCATAGGCAATGAGGAATTTTTGTTTTACAAACTAAAAGTGTCACACTAGGCAACTCACTCAGGAAAAAGTTTGCTTCCTGAATGGTACTAACAGCTGCTCTGCACAGATTTTGAAATACTGTACTTGTGTACTCTCTCTATAATGATCTTGTCTACAATAATTTTTTAGTTGCTTACATTTTTGTGTGGTCCCATGGGATTTTCTTTCCATTTGTAGGGGTAATTTACAACAAAATTCTCTCAACAATATATTATTGCTTTCTTTGTCTCTTGAATTTCATATCAAAAAGTTACAGAGAGTTCACCTGTGCAATTCTTAAAATCCCAATTGAAGACACAGTTAAACCCGGATAACTCAAACCTCCAAGAGTCCAATTTATTTTTGAGTCCTTTTTGAAACTCCCTTAGAAATATTCCGTTTTAAAAATTCGGAACTTTAAGCTGTTCCCTTGGAAACCTGCATAGTCTAAATTTTCTTATGCCCATTGGCTATTGGTTTCTTGACACAGGAAAGAGAAAAGCAATGAAAATGGTGACTTGATGTGTTTTACCAGAAGTGAATGACTAATTGGGCAAATGAGCCCCTGCCCCAAAGTTCAGAACCCTTGTTGGATAATTTAAGAAGCAATTCAAGGACCAGAATATCTCCATTTACAATATCTTACAATTGCATCATGTTTCCCACAACAAAAAGCACTGGCTTCCCTCACTCAAAACCTCCCCAAGGCAATTTTTTTTTTCTTGCTGGTCCCTTGAAATTCAACTTTCAGAGGTTTGACTGCATTGGCAAGGGTGAAAAGGAAAGAGTGTGGTGAGGTTCTAGCAATCCTTCAACAGGCAGACTAGATCACTAGAATATGGGACATGAGCAGCAGCAGTGGGATGACTGAAATAGAAATGGATCAAGAAAGCAGTAAGGACATCAACCTCTTGTCCAAGTATAACAGCAGCAACACCAGCTCTGCTGTATAGTGTGGAGAATTGGAGCAGAGTTCAGAGTTCAATGCTCTGCTCTGGTTATCACGCTTCAGAACAATGCCTTTGCTTGGGGGCCCCCTTCAGAGAGAGGAGAAAACGCCCTGGTTTCAGCCCCCTCATCACAGAAAAGAGAGGGAGGGGAAAATTCAAATTATATATATAGAGACAAAGAAAAGCAACTTTTGGACACGCCTTCAAGACACGTTTATGACATGGAAAAGAAACTATAGGGGGGACGAAATTCATTCCAAATCAACCTGACCTGGGCTTCCCAGCAGGTGCACGTGCCCTCAACCCTCATCAATAATAAGCATGGAACCACCTCGTCTATTTTTCTGCAAAAATTGCGTAGTGGTCATTCCATTGCATTTTATTGGAATACGTGGACTGTAGTTTCATTCATTTGAGTTTCCAAATCAGTTTTATTTTTTTCGTGTGTTCCTGGCTAAAGAAGCCCCCATTTAAAATATACAGTACTGTGTGATGCAGGAACGCTTGGGTATAGGGAGGTTATTTTAAGCCAGGGTTGTCCCAGTTGGAGGTTGACTCTGATATTTCCAGTCATCTACACTGACACTTCTTATTTTGTACTGCACCGGGGTCTACAAGTATCTAAGGCCCTAAAAAAATAGTAAACTTTAATCAAAAAGTTAAATAACGTAGTACAACTGACTTCTGAAGTGTCAATAAGCCAGAGTTATCTAAAGATGTCACAGGGTACAATAAACATTCTTCGGAAAAGCTGAAAGACTGATTTTTTGGTTTCAAACATAGTGGGGTCTGGGCTTACGCTAAAATGTTTGGAAATTTGAATTTTACTGTCCTTCAGTTGACATAAAATTAAAACATGTTTAACCTGTTGTCGTTGATGCTTATTTATGTGAAATTCAAAATTCCAATTCTTTGCTGTTGTTATAACAAAAAGTTACAATTCTTGTGATTTTACTGCTGTGAGTTTCTTTTTCAGTTTCTTCGGAAAATGCATTTGATTTCAACACCTAGCAATAATTTTCAAGACTTCCTTTCTTGATTCTCATGTACAATTTCATGGATCTGGAACCAATTAAAATTATTTCCGTACAACATTTTCTAAAGGGAAAACGTGATTTGGCTAACTATTCAGCCTACAAACTTTGTTCAGAAACCAATTAAGTTGTCAGCCAAGACCTCACTTTATATGAATTGTAGAGAAGATAATGGGTAAAACAATCGGATTTCAGGCTGATGGTCTGTCAAATTATTCCACTCCTGCGACAGAGGTGGAGAACTCTGGCTGTAACTGGAAAGTATCCACTGATGATCATGCAGTACTGTACAGTATATGGAACTACAGTATTTTTTAAAAACCATGCCAAAGCTCAGAATATCATTGGTTATACTGTATTGCAATATTTTTATATCAACTTTTAAAAAATGAGAGGACTTTCCAACTGGGACAACCCACCTATTGGCACAATTCAGCTGAGAGAAAATAATTCATCATGCAACAGTGTACGTTAAGACCCAATCTGAACTTAGTTACCGTACGCACTTGTACAGTAATACAGTACTGCGGGCGTGCGGCATCTACAGGTCAAATAGGAAAATTTTCACAATAGCGACATCTCTCTGGGGCTCTAACGAATGTGATACGCGGTTTGCTGCACTTCCCGCCTGAGCTCAGTATAAGTATGTATTTTATACCTAAAACGGTTAATCCACGAATCTCGGTTCTCCGTAGTATTCATGGTTGATTTTATAGTGATCCTTTACTTTCAAGTGTGAAGACACTATATAAAGTATGAAATTATTTCGCTACAGCTAACATCAAAAGAGGTACAGAGAGTTCTTCGATTGCTGAAGGCGTTTTTAGTACTAATAGCCTCGAAAGACGACCAAAAGTTTTTCCGTTCCCGTACACGCTTTTTAGTGTAGGGGACGGGTAGAGTTATCAAAAGATGGACTGAGTCCCCCTGCTTTTTCCCTGAATTTCTGGACCCTGGCTGTTCCTGTCATAAAATTTGGGCCTACTGTATAGCCAAAATTTCTTCGCCAACTTCAGCCCAATTTCCTGGGAAAAGAATTATCCAGAAGAACTTTCCTAGCAGCGGATGATGATGGTCAGGTTGAGACCGAGAGTGTTTTTCACAGGCGGGGGTCTTTACGACCTCTTCCCCCTGTTTTCTGCGAAGACTGTAAAGTTTTACAGCCTATAGGAGCCATTTGTGCAACCTTTTACGCTCCCTTGGACGGGTGTTTCGTAAATGAGTGCGTGACGAATGACGACACATCATCCCCAGGGACAACCAAAAGTTGAAGGAAAAATTCTTCCCCAAATACTGTATAAATTGTTCCCGTAAATGTGTGATGCCTCGTGAAAACAGTTTTTTCTTTTTGAAAAAAAAAATCATCATCATCATCTGCTGCAGCTACGTACAGTAGTTCGTTTCTTGTGTACTGTATTCATATAAAACTACCTGAGTACAGCATTCTGCACATGAATTCATAAAATCGTTAGATGTAGCTATTCACTTCGACTGTCTCACTCCTTTGTATAGATGTCACTACCAGCATGCAGGCAGAACTTTCCTGCTGGTTGGTTAGTTCTGTGCAGTATAATAACAGCTGAAGAAGGTCTTTCTGTAACTTGCTTCCGGAAACTGTGGAGTATTATTTAACTGTGAAGTAACAGTTTTATGGCATTTGCGCACCTCTGGAGACCGGAAGTGGAAGATAATGACATAAGCAATACCTCTGTACCTCATAACTAGCGTATTAGATTCACCAAAACCATGAATGAAGGATTTTACAGTATCTTTACCTGAAATGTTTGCAGTTGAATAATTGCACTTGAAATTATCTCATAAAAAAATAAAATGTTGGCTTTTCTCCTATTATGACTTCAGGCAAAGTTACATCTGATGAAATATTTTTTTAATCCGTCATTCTGATAAATTTGTCTTCAAGCTCACCTTTTTGATTTTTTTGAAGACATTGCATTGTACCTGCTTCACTTCTGGTTCTTTACTTAATTTTTTCACACACAGCAGAAAATGTTCCAATACCTGCCCTGAAGTATTTCAGGCATAATTTTTTGAGTATGCAAATATTTTACAAAACTTTGGCAGTCTGCAGAGTATTTTTTGAAAATTTTCCTGTCCTTCACAAATTTTTGGGAAGTTCAGAAAATGTTGGGAAACACTGGTTCAAACGCCCTTGGGGTACTGTATTTTCTTCCCTGTGCAATCCCTAACGTTCATGGGGTGGAAGCAGGGGATGTAAGGTTCTTTATGCTGGTGACTCAATTACACAGAAGCTTTTTTTTTAATCATTCAGACAGGATGCCATTTGTCTCATCGGAAATGTTCTCCTTTGTTTTGTCGTTTACAGATGTTTCCCTGAAGCCCTGTTTTGCCCTCGAAATTTGGGTCACACCCCCATGGAGGAGGAACCGGATATCTTTTTGTTGCCTTTCTCAGAGATCGTTTTTCGTTTTTTGTTTTGTTTTGTTGAGCCAGGAAGCTGAACGTTTCCCGCGCAATTTCCCCAGTAGAAAACCTTGGCGGGAGCCCCACTGTCCCAAAGAAGGTGACAAAAACGCGCCCTATAAATCCCTGCCCGTTATTTTGGAAATTCGCGTCGACGCAGTGGAAGTCTTAACTTCGAGGCCTACGACAAAAAGACTGTTTTTGCAATAAGGATCGTTTCCCCACATACAGTATGTCCTTCATTCTCTAAAAATCCTGGAAAACATGCTCCATATTTGTCCTTTGATGATTTGTAATACACCAGAGTATAAGTCTTGATTGATCTTAGATGTGCTATATTCTTCATTTATTTGCATGAGGATGCGTGATGTGGTTTTCTTCTGGAAAGCATGCAGGGAATATAATTTTCATTAGCATATTGTATTCTGTAATCGGTGTTCTAGAATATTGTCGAAATGAAGGGACAAAGAATAATTAAAATCTCAAGGCAGAGAATCTCAACCGATCCATTTTACAGTTAGGTACGATTAAATTGCATTGGAGTACCATGACTTGTACATGGATATATACGTTAATGTCAAACGATTCGAGTTCGATTTGCCCAAGACTTCCTTAATTATAACGTAAACATTGAATCGGAGTAATTTTTTTGAAGCGATGCCTGTGAATTGCATTGATCCGATTCAATCAAATTACGATATAACATGTATATACTGTAATAACAAAACGCGGAGACAAAATTTCAAAATGGTCGGAAAAAATAAAAGTTTCCGATTCAACAATCAACAACAATTGAGCAGTTTATTCAATCCGTGGATTAAATTAAGACAATCTCCAGCAAGCGGAACGTCATTTCCACGAAGAGACTGATCAGAGGAAGAGGGATATCTGATCTCGGGAACATTAATCTGACGATTGCTGGAACGATGATCGCCATTGCTGACACCCAGGACTGATTTTCCTATTTTTGAGAGACAGAACATCAATTAGTGCATATGGAGAAAATTCCGAAATCCACAGATTCCAGCGAAAATGACTTCACAGGAAGAGACTTTCAAGGCTGACGTCATCTCCATAAGTATTTAATATATACAACACTATGTACTTACATATATTTATACCATCGCAAACTACGGAACATCTCATTTGTTTTTTAATAAATATACAGAATTTGAATTTAAGCAAATTTGACAAGTGTTTCAGATGCAGTAGTTGTTTTCGACATTTGTTCTTTTCTTCATCTAGTAACAGAATTTTTGGGAATTCGCCGCATTGATTCAAGAACCAGCTGCACTTTTTTTATGAATAAATTGTGATGGAAGACAAGGGGCGCAGAATATTCGGGTATGCACATATTGCGCTAAGTTTTGACGTGCATTTTTTTGGGTGAATTCTTCATGAAGAAACTCCCTACTTCTTGAATGTTTTCAGATTTCTGATGTGTTCAGTTATTCCATGATTTATATATTAAACAGGAACAGCGCAGTTCAATTCATGTGTAAGTAGGTTTGCTGAATGAAAATTTTTTCCCAATATGGTCTTTCAAATATGGATTTTGGCAACTGCTAGGAGTGGGAATTTTAATAAACGGCTTATACTTGAGGACGTGTGATCATTCAACGAATACAGTATTATTTGCGACACAGATATACAGAATAAATCCCTGCCTCAAACATACAGAACGTCGGATATTCTCTCCAGCAATTCGTGGTTGAAGAAATTTTGATGAGTCTCCCAATGCCTGACCTAATACAGTACAGCTAGGAAATTAAAACGAAAAAAAATTATCCTGGGTAACTCGAACCTCTCCAAGTCGAATTTTTTTAATGGTCTTACGTCCATTTTTAGAGTCCCAGTCAAAATTCCTCCAGAAAAATTTATTAAAAATCTCCCTAACTCAAATTCGTTGGAGGCTTTCTTGCTATTTTTTCTAAGGTCAGGAAAGATAAAAGTAATCAAATTTCAACAAGATGCTCTTCGTATGAGGAAGTTCAAGACTAATCGACAAACTGAACCCTTGCATTCAATTTCAGCATCCCGTCAACTAATTGAAGAAGCAACTTAAGGCACATACAGAATATTACCTATTACAATTTCCTCTAATTCTTTTTTATTTCCCCGCAACATAAGCTTGGTAGGTATCCCAAACTCGAAATCTCCTTAGTTAAATTTTTTTGGCTGGTCCCTTGAAAATCGACGAAGAGGTTCCACTGTATATTCTTTGTCCTTTTGTATTTTGCGACATTTTTTGAGAATGGAAAGAAACTGGAATATACTCACATCAAAAGCTTGTCGCGCGAGTTGTCGCGGATTTCTGACGGCCTTTGTGATGGCATTGTTGATTGCATTGTATTCACTTCTCATCACAGTCCTGAATCCCGGTATTCTGCAGGAATTGAAACAAATATTTTTCTCAGCGCGGAAAATTTTATTTTGAGACTTACCTCAGCATAATTTCGTCTTCATCGGTCGATAACTGCTTCGATGAGCGCTGCAATTGCTTCCCATTTTCTGCTGGCTGATGAGAATCGTTGGTCTGCTCAAGGGATTCGACTGATGCGATGACTGCGGCCATCAGTGCAAAAAACTGTTTCAAAAAATCACTATTGTAATATGAGTGCTTTTCTGAATAA
Source organism: Notodromas monacha (assembly GCA_905338405.1). NCBI lineage: Eukaryota > Metazoa > Arthropoda > Ostracoda > Podocopida > Cyprididae > Notodromas > Notodromas monacha. Next base: position 16,603 of record CAJPEX010001461.1, on the reverse strand, counting down.
AGTACATTTTTTCAAATCGAATATTAACCCCTCATTCGGGAGATTTTCTGAGCCCTGATTTAACTAACGGATTATCTCAAGACAAGACATTGGCATTTCTTTTACATTTCTCTCAGTGTGATGAACATAAATTCACTCAAAATATGCTTTTAAAAGTTTGGTGGACCCGCAGATGCGGACAGAAATACTGTAGTTCTCTATATGCACATTGTGAGCATGATATGTTGAAGTCTCTGCATTTTGGATAATATAATGTAATTGTTAACAGACTTTTATGGTAGGAATTCAATCACTTCCTGTATTTAAAATGTTGGACAAAAAAATAATAAAAAATTCATTCGAAGTGTATTTTGGTTTTTCTTCCCAACTAGACAGACAGTTACTGTGCAGAAAATAGCCGCACAGAATCCGCCATTTTGGCATGAGAAGGAGACAAAAAGCAATTGAAAGACAAGTACTGTACTGTAATGAAAATTTGTTGCTATCCTGCATGCAGTTGATGGAAAATCCTCCAAAAATATATCCACAAAATTACCATGTTTTGGAAAGGGAATCAAAGTAATTTTAGCATTTTTTTTCTTTTATTCTCGTTTCAGGCGGTGCTTCATTAGTAGAAGAAACGACAAAAATTCAAAATAATATTTTATTCATTTGTCCGGGAATTTTTGCAGTGCCCTAATGGTTAGGAGATGTCCAGCTGTGACACAATTTTTGAAGCTGAAATTATTCGTAAGTCAACTCATTTGCAAGTCACGGCATCCTCAGGGCAAGTCCCAAGTTTCATCGCAAGAAATACTGTACTTTACTGCACATCAATTGCAAAAAATGGAACATGTTATTGAAATATCTGCTTTTGTGTAAGCAAAATATGAATTCTTGATAAATACTTTTTTGGAGACGTGCTTTAGTAAAATAAAAGATAATGTTTGGTGATCGCTGGGAAACTGCTTCACGTAACCTTCATAATTTCAGGACGTTATTTAATTTACAAAATTATCGCCAAATTTCTCTTTACCATTTTTTTCCAGCAGCTAATGCATCTACAAATGCGTGTTCCAACCTTGGAATTTACACACACCACTTGAGTGCAATGCAAAAATGTCTCACCATAAACTTGAGAGATCGCATGATGAAATTTGGCAGGAAAAAATATTCCCCTGTTCGAATGGAAGCTTAGCAGCCAGCAGAGATTGCACCAGTATGATTTTCAACGATAGACTGACAAGAATACAATGTGAAGAGAGCAGCACATGCCTTATAGACCAGTGTCCTCAATTCATTGCGTTTTTCCGCAAACTTGGCCTGACGTTGCTGACCGAAATTCGCGTATCGTGGCTCATCTCTTTTTCTTCCCTGTATATTGACGACGTAGAATTTTTCTTGACCCAGTTGAAAAAAATGCGTGCCGACGTGCCCCCATTTATTCGAGTATGGGTATTGCTGTCGATGTCAGGATTTCCGGAATGTTCTTACTACTGAGTCATTGGTCTACAAGGAAAAAATAATAATCACTGATTTATGCCTTTGCATCATGAAGAAAATGCTTGAAATTTCGGCGCAGCTTTGCGTAATTGCGACTCTAATAAGCCCGATTTTTTTTAAACGCCTGGTGGCAGTCGGTACCTTCTTATATTTACTTTGCCCTAACAAGTAACTTACAAAGGCTGCGTTACACCGTCTTAGGACACGTAAAAACGAGTATTCGAAGAGGTATTGCTGCCGATTTCAGGATTTCTGTAACGTTGTCACGATACTGAGTCATTGGTATACGGACAAGTGGAAAAAATCCAATTTATGCCTGAGCTCTGTGACGAAAATGCTTGGGATTGCGGCTCTTCTTGATGCATATTTTGCCACGAATAATCGTGCGAAAATCTTCTTGCACACGAAGTCCGCCATGGAAGAAATATGCATATTAGAAGGGATTGCTCATTGACTGTTTCCGAGCTACTGTACCGGAATTCTGTGCATTTTTGCAAGAATACAGTCTCTCGGAAGTGATTCCGATTTTAAAAATTTGTTTCATATAAAACCCACTACTTATGTTCAACATAGTGTATTTGAAAAAAAATTAAATGATCAATTTCCTGATATTGTCACACGGATAAAAATGTATTCAAAATTGTAAGAAACTTCCGAAATTCATCTGGACGGGATATATATATATATTTTTTTTTTTGAAGAAGGTTAGACTTCTTTGCACAGTTCAGTCCACGGTCACCGATGCGAGCGATCCTGTATTCTGACCACGAATCACCGATGTGGCCAGTCATCGTGCTTTGTACCGACTTACACCGATCTTACATTTTTGCCGTAGGTCCCTACGACGGTATTTACAGTTGTGCCTTAGTAAGACTGTTACCTCAATGGTATAAAACTTCAAGTAAGAAGATTAGTTCTTATTTCTTTCATCCCAGAGCGAGTGAGATACGAAACAATTTTTATTTTTTCTTAGGACGTGTGTTCTGTTCTGACAATTTTAATAACGGTATCTAAACATTTGCGTTATTGTTGAAAGGTCAGCAATTTTTTTTTTCAATTTTTTTTTCAATATCAAAGAAAGAAGGGGTGTACACATACACATTAGATGTGCAGTTGTATTTTGTGGAATGTATTTTCTTTTATTTTTGGTATCCGTCTATAATGCAGCTACAGTATTTTCTGTTTCCCATTCTGAAGTGATTGAATGCCTTTGAATGGATTTGGGTTGGGTGGGAAGGGGGGTTTTGACGTGGGAATGTTGATTGAACCTTGTGAACGCTAAAAATTGAAAATAAAATTTTCTGTTCATTCCGTGTTAAAAGGCTTCAATGTGCATTTATCGTCAGAAACAAATTTACTGCATAATCAAATACATATGAAGCAGGAGATGCTGAAAACATGAATTGAACAAAGCATTATTCAATGGGAACTGAAAAGTACACCCTCATAATTTATGTGCATGGGCAAGTTAAAACCTTCTTCAGGGCAGAAAGTACCAAATAATTCCCTCAATCTGTGTAATTGCAACCCGAAATATTATCATCGTATAAGGATTATAAAAAATATTTGTCAATCCCAGGGAAGAGAGCTGAGACACCGAAAATTAAAAACTGTGATCATATGACATCAGATGATGTTAATACCTCGTGCTGTATTACATTGGACAGATTTTCTGTAAGTTGCATTATAATAAGGAAAAATGAATTTAATAACTGTAAATTTATTCCTGTTACAAATTTTGGAGCATTCCGAAAATACTGTACCTCTCAATGTCCAGATCATTGTAAGAAAACATAATGTACACGAAACTCTTGGAGATTATGCTTCTGTATTTCGATGATTGAATCATTCAGATACATCAACCGGAACAAGTGACTGAAGACTTGAAATATTTTCTTCTGCATTTAAGTCTTCATGTCCAGATGCTGTCTTTGGCAACGGATTCTCGCTTTTGTGTCAATTTGTGCAACAGTCGCCTTTTGGATCGCAATTCGTTGTAAGTGCAGCTGCATCCTCCAATATTCGCACGGTCACTCAAATGTGTGCATAATTGTTGACAAAACCAGGAGATCCTCGGATCCTCGTGATCGTCTTCAGCTGAGTCACCATTCTCCTGATGAAGATCTGGAGCGTAATCGTAGAGATCTTCCGCAATCGTGGCTTCCAATTGCCATAATACAGAATTTGGGATTTCTTTCGACTGCGTCCTGAATATTGACAGAGGATTCCCTGGTTCCTTGTGCAAATTTCTCTTGTTGAACAAGTGGGGTGGTAGATGGTCAGATTTGGTTTTGATTTCAGGAGAAAAACTTGCTGAAGTGGGAATCAGACAGGCGGAGATAATGAGCCCCATGGACCAGGATGCAGTTATAATCATCACCTTACATAGAAAAAAAATATAAGAGGATTTTACTAATTTGGGAATTCTCTGATTTTGTTGTCTTATTCAGAGGACACGTGAATTCTGAGCTATATTTTGCAGGGTGCACCAAAGGATATATTTTCAGAAATTAAAATAATTAACCTCATGATAAAAAACACCATGCATGCACCGATTTGTTTTTCCACCTTCCCAGCTTTGTAAGCACAACGTTTTTGAATTCTAAATAAAAAAAGTGTTGAGGAAACAAAATATTGTGTGTAGTACCCCAATTCGTTCACAGTGAAATTTTTCTTAAGCATATATCCTCGTTGGATCATGGAAATACTTCGCACCTCCAAATAATAACGCAATGTATATCCCATTTTTCAGCTGCTGCATAATTTCAATTTATAAAATTTTAAGCAGTTTGTTTTTCGATTCACAGTGATTCTCATTACTTTGATCATGAGAAAAAAAATCAATTTTGCGATTACTCTATTCAGCAAACATTTTCGAGTGTGAAACCTGATTATTTGCAAATTTCAATGGAAGCATATTATATCCGTCAGACAAGGACAACATTTTATGATGAACATTTAAACCCCTGTTTTACTACGCCTTTGCAAACTTTCCAGAATACAGTATTAAGTGAGTAACTTTTGATATTGCAACAATTTTGAAAATTTGAAAAGATCAACATATCTTCCGTTTATTAATGCACATTAATGTTCGCTTATTGCCTATGACAACTATTTCGAAAGGTTAAACTCAAAATATTCTAAAATTCTCCTGGCAATAAAAATTTATACGCAATATGATCGAACATACAAGTCTTCCCTTTATTCGGGGAAACAATATTACTTGTATGAGGAACACATAGATTTCCCAAAAAATATTATATAGTCGTTTTTCAAAGGGTCTGAACTTCGTAAATTTAGAAACATATGTGGCCTAACGATGCAAAGGTGATAAATCAAATTAAAAGTGGATAGTTTTGTGCAGCAGATGTCCATATAATCTTTTATTATACCCAAGCGGCGTGAATTAATTACACTTGTTATCCCTCAAACAGTTTTTAACTGTGTTCAATGTATCATTAATTCTACACATGATTTTTGAAGTCTTAGTCCAAGACATATACACAATAAGACATCACGCCAATTTTCTGACTAACTCTAAGATTCCTAAAAATCTGGAAACATACCTTCATTTTGCAGAGCATGATTCATGAGATATTTAACGCTAACAATCAATTTTTTAAAAAGTCAGTAGAATGCTTTTGCAAGAGTTATTCACCCGCTTCAGAGCCATCAACTGAAGTCCTAAAACTCAGAAAATCGGACTTTTATAGAGAGGCATGTTAGTGATGAATGATGTAGGCGATGCTTTTCGGGAGATGACAAATCCAAAGCTCGTGTACTATATCTGGTCCTACTTCAACGCCTTTAAATCCATTTGTATGAAGTGGACACATGCATCAGCAGAATGTACTTCAGAGCAGCATCCATATTTCTGCCTTTTCTCTGGACTGCTGTCATATACGAGGAGTTTAACAAAAGTTCTCGGGATAGTAATTGGAATGGCATACGATTGAGCAGAATACAAATTTTTGCTGGGAAAAATATACTTTGGAGCAAGGAAAACAAAGTAGCCCTGTTTGAATCATTTTTTTTCTCGTAAATGTCAGCCTCTTTACTCTTCACTTGAAAGATGAGGCGCCCATTTTGCAAATTTTTTTATTGTGTGTGCCTCAAGTTTCCCTTCAGAATTCTTGCAATTGATATGGCATTAAGTCCAAGGCGTATGCCTCGATGAGGTCTTCCAAGGTAATTCCGCCTTTTTCTTCAACAGCCGCCTTCACAGCCGCCACATTCCCGTCTCATCGACAGCTGCCTTATTGTGAATATAAGGCGGCTGTCAATGAAAATGGCGGAATCTATTACGGTATAAACTAATGGATTTAACCCGGGGAATCAACGCCATGTTAGTTTCAAAAATTGTGTACTGTATAGGGGAATCGCATCAGGTACCCAAAAAAAACTGTAAAATGGGCGTCTCATCTTTTGAGTGAAGAGCAAAAAGCTGCCAGTAGGGTGACTTTTGCAAAAATTTTCGAAGAAATATTTAACACAGGTCTCCTTTTTTTCCCTGAAGGATGTTTTTTCTGGAAAAAAAATTATCTGCAGCTCTATTACTGTATTGTGGCTGTTTTAATTTATATTCCAAGAACATTTGTTAGACCCCTCGTATATTTTAGTAAATTCCATTTTCTGATTTATTTTTAGGATGTAAAGTGTATGCAGTACAACTGTGAGATTATAAACCCGTTCTGACGTTTGTGCTAAGCTTTTCATTTTCCCTCTTGACGCTGCCAAATATTTTCAAAGCGCGCAGATTTGCGATTTGAGTTTCTGAATGAGTTACGCGTAAAGCCAGCTTCGTATGCCTGTGATAAAATTTGCCTCACAGTTTTAGAACGCCTTTTTTTCTGGAATGAAGAATGATTTTCGACATTTATTTGCTGACCAACGAGATGCTTAGTGTATTGCAGCAAGCCATGTTCCTTTTTTTATAATGTTCGCGAAGCAAAACAGTCTTCGTCTCGTGAAAAAATATACTGTACGTCGCAATGGAAGGAAATTCTTTTTTCAATCAACGACGTCAATATTCATTGGTTAATGTACACATATACACATATACACTATCAATTCTATAAGTTTAAAAACCTGATTGGTCCCAAAGTAAAAGCTGCTTAACCAACGAGTGATCGTCAAAAATTAAAAATAAAAACGGTAGGAGCAAAGAAAAAATTCATTTCTTCCAAACAGCAAGATGGAAAAGAATTTTGGAAGAAAATATGAATGGGTGAACAGAAAGCTTTATTTTCAATTTCAGCATTCACAAGGTTCAATCAGCATTCCCACATCCAAACCCTCTCCCCACCCAACCCAAATCCATTCAAAGGCATTCAATCACTTCAAAGTGGGAAACAGAGAAATAATAGCTGCAAATTGATGACAAAAATAAAAGACAATACATTCCACAAAATACAACTGAACAACTGAGGTGTATGTGTACATCCCTTCTTTCCCTGACATTGCAAACAAAATATCAGTAACAAGAATTGCAGCATAAGCCAGAATTAAAGCAATTGCAAAAGTTACTGAACCCAAGAAAAATATATTCATCAAAGTACACTCTGATTGATTCAAACTTCTGTTAAGCAATTTTTTGCCTGCGAGCCATTGCTTTTGCCTCATCAAGATATTTTGATGAACACCATTTTCGTTATTGGTCTTTTCAAAATTGAGGACCCCTGTGAATTTAGTCAAACCTCTCTAGGTTGAATTTAAAGGGACCAACAAAAAATCAAGTTAGGGGTTCTGAGTGAGGAAATACAAATTTTTGTTGTGAGAAAGATAAAATAATTAGAGGAAATTGTAAATGATGATATTCTGGGCTATATATTGCTTTTTAAATTAGTTGAACGTGGAAGCAAAGGCTCATTTGCCAAATTAGGATTTCACCTTCTTTTGAAATGCAACAAATTATTTTTATTGCTTTTATTCTCTTTCCAGTGTCAAGATGATAATAACCATAAGGCCTCAGAAAATTCCAGTGGGAGTAAAATCTTTCAGCTTAAGAGAGGTTATTAATGCATTTTTGCAATGGAATTCAGATTGGGACTTTAAAAAAATTACTTGGGGAGATATTTGACTTAGGGAGGTTCGAATTACCGACGTCAAATTTCAATTTAGTACAGTATATAAACATTTAGTGGGATGCGGCAAACCATGTTTAGTCGCTCATTGATAATTATTCATGTCTACCTATAGAAACCAGGTCAGATGTGTCCTACACTTTGTTTTACATTTCCCCGTCCTCGATTTAAATACGCTATCAAATTCCGAGTTTAACTCCAGTTTATTGGTTTCGCGGTTGAGGGCCACAGGGTTGTCGCAATCGCGTCGCATTTTATGCCAACCCAAGTGAGAGGAAGGACAACATCACCTGACCTGAGTCGCGTGATGAGATGCGTGACAGTGAGGCAATCTTGAATAAAGTTGTCCTTTTTTGCTCGATCCCCTGATGCTTCCCAAGAGGGTCAGTCAGTCACTTGACATCTCGGGAGTCTGTGGAACTGATCCCAGCTGTCGGTTCACCATAAGTGCGACTGACAATCTCAGAAGCCACATCCACAAAGTTTTACAAAATATTTTTTTTTCATTGAGTTTCCTAAAATATAAATACGTGTCCCCCGAGGGAATCCTTCGAAAGAGTCGCCCACAAAAAAATGGGGATTTGTTTTGCGTCCTTTTCTGTCCTGCACTAACGAATTAGCTGCAAAAACGAGACGAAAAAGTTATGAAGTGAATCAAACATTTGACGGCGACTCCCATCAGGTTGGTAGTTCTACATTCCGTCACTGACCATTCAATTTTTTAATTAAATTCGCTAGAAAATTAATCCTGAAACTGATGAAGCATGACTCTGAGTACATTCTCCGATTTTGGAAATAAATGACTTAAATTTGAGTAATTGGGTTAAGAAGTCCTTGATTCGTGGACGCATTCCTACTTTTTCCAAAATAAGTCGTAATGTTTTTCAAATATGCGAGATGGACATTTATTGCATTCCAAGTCAATTTTTTTCTTCAGAACTAAGCTTTTCTGATTTGACGTTTAAAACACGTCCAATCAAAGATTTTTGTTTTCAATTCTATCCTTTTTGTTGATGTCAAATGCATTATTGTTTGAAAAACGTGCGCATTTGAAATCGCATTCCCACGTGGAAATAAATGCGATGCATTTTTGACAGGCTATAATCGGGTTTGAATTGAATATTATAAACGGTCAGCCGAGTAAAACTTTAAATAGTTGAGAATCTTCAGTATTTAAAATCGAGTCTCCAGATTAAAAAATAAATGAATAAACTAGTTCTGCTACAGGAAATCAATATTTTCCGGAAACGCAGTATTCAGAAATATGCCGGAATTTCGTGAAGAAATTAGCACAAAATCTGCGGGATTCGAGATGCCATTCGTTTCCTGGTGCTTCTTTTCTGCGTCGAGTTCACCCTTTCGCTCAGCTTTCTTACTTAGTTTTTTTTTGTCCCTGTCGGGGACGAGTTCAATTAAAAAATATCAAGACCAGGAAAGATCGTATCGAAGTTAGGGCAGGAACAGGGACAATCAGGAATGCAGCAGCAGTGGCCTCGAGATCTTTTGCCAAGATTGTCGCCTTCTCCGGCGTTTCCACGTCCCTGTATACGTGCAGCAAAAGGTGAAGTCTCGTGAAAGGAACGACAGACTTGCGTCTCGCGCGTCCTGCGCGTGTGGATGCGAGTTCATCATCATCAGTCGTTTCAGAGTAACAAAATAAATAAAAATTGAATAAAAAAGAGACAAATCGAGTTGAAATTTTGTTGCGTCAGTAATCTCAGAATGTGACGACAAAAAGAGATACGTAGTGAGTGAACCCGTATTAGGGACAGGAAGTGTGGGCGGGGGACGAAAATATCTTGCGCATCACAGCGAGGATGTACGGGACATACGCTGCTGTTGGCTCTGGTGCCACAGCTACTGGGGTTCTGGGATGGATCGGTAAGTTTATGTGCTTATTTTTGTGTGTGTGTGTGTGAATATCCAAAAAATACTGTTGAAATGACAGACGAACTACTGCTTAGTGACGGAAATATTACTGCTGAAAATCTCCAATTCAAATTTGAAAGGACAAACCAAAATATTCTCAATTTACGAGTTTGGGAATATGGCTTGATTTTTGAAGGTTAATCAAGGATAACTATTTTCTGGAGCAATTCTTGAAAGAGATTATAACTATTATATTCCTATAGCTGTAGAATTAGGTTTCATTATTCCTCTGACGAAAGTAAAAATCTCCAAGACAAATTTGAAAGGACAAACCAAAATATTCATAATTTACGAGTTTGGGAATGTGGCCTGATTTTTGAAGGTTAATCAAGGACAACTATTTTCTGGAGCAATTCTTGAAAGAGTTTATATCTATTATTTTCCTATAGCTGCAGAAATAAGTTTCATTATTCCTTTGACGAAAGTAAGAATCTTTATTTTATTGTGATCAGGTTTTCCAAGCTTTTTTCCCCAGTTCAATACGAGGATAAGAATGATCGAATATTTGACTAGGTGACGTTAAAGTGAACAAGTTTCAAGTTATGGGGGGTTTAAAATGCAATGGTATTATTGAGCGCGCGATTCGGTCACGAATTCACAGAACATTTTAGTTGAAGAGTTTTGCTTCAGAGAAGTTGAATGAAAAATGAATTATCGTAATTGAGCCTGAAAATTTTGGGTTCTTGCCAGTACTTTCTCCGATCAAACCCTTTCGGAGGATGTTCCAAAAGAATTTCCTGGCAGCAGTGTTAGTCCAAAACGGTTTTCCTCGAAAGAGAGAAATTCGGGGTGTTGATTTTGTCTCATTAAACTTTAAAATTAGATCTAATGCAAAGTAAACCGAATCCCGGCAAGCGAACTAGAGATGATAACAAAGTACTGTACTGTAAGGTATCCTTGAAATCTTAAACTCGAATCATTATTGTAAGCTTATATTATTAGAAGTATACTTTCCAAGTTATACTTTTTTGGAAAAATTACCAGGACGAAAAAAATTTTTCTTGGAAAGAGGATATGAAGCAATTAGCAGTTACTTATTTAGTTTTGTTTGACTTCTATGTGTATTTTGACTTGATTGTATCATTGCAGCCCTTTATTACCTATTCACTGGCCATGGACATGACATCGACTTTGGCTGGTTCCTGGAGAATACATCGCCTCACATGTGGGCTGGCATAGGTGTTGGCCTAGCAGTGGCCTTGTCCGTCGTTGGAGCAGCTTTGTAAGTTTTTGTTATACATACAGTAAGTTTTTTTACTGAGTGAGGCCCTATAAGACTCGGGACGAATAATTATTTCTCACACTTCGTCCATGTGATGGAATATCTGCATATACGAAGGTCGTCCCACTTGGACGCGACCTGTAATATTTCAAGTACCAATTTCATTTAAAAAAATATGACAGCGCTTTACTGTATATGTTGTAAGGTTCTGGGACTTTTTGAAAAAAATCTTCAATTTACTGCATCACGTCCAGTGAAAACTTTGCAGTTACAGCCAAAGTTCTCCACCCAGGTCATAGGGTGATGAAACTTTGTCAAGCCAGCTTGACAAACATTTTTTATTGCTACCCTTCATATTTTCTAAATTTTAGATAATGGTTAAAACAGCACAAAATTCAATTTCTTCCTAGCCTTACAAATATTTAGCACCCTGTTACATGGGTGGAGAAACCTTTTACATGCATGTCACTTGCCTATTACTGGAAAGTTTTCATTTATTGTCATGCAGCAAATAGAAAAACTCTTTTTAAAAAACCCAAAATCTTATAGAACATCATGGGCAATGTCACATTTTTTTTTACAATGAAATTTGGATATCATCCCGCTTATTTCTGTACTTCATGAAGTGTAGATCACATTTTTTCCTGTGTAAATTTGTAATTGATCTACACTAATGTTCCAAAGAATGGCAAGTATTTTCATGTTAACACTGAGGCCCTATCACATAAGTGGCATATAATGACTTCTCATAATACTGTATGTCCATATAGGCATCAGAATGTCAGCTTGTTGGATCAGTTTCTTCATGTTGAAAAATTGTAGTTGAGGTAGACTATCCTGTTCCGAAGGATATATGAATTGATGGGATTAATATAGTGCGAAAGGAAATTTTTAGATCGCTTATTGATCCCAAAATTGTTTCTCAATTCTTTGATGTTCTTCTGGAACAGTAGCGATCTTTCTACCGCGAAAATTCACCAACACTCCTCAGCATCGTCATCCAATATTCACTGAAACTCGAACGAAAAATTATGAGCAATTTTTGGGATGACATCCCCTTGGGAGAGAGTTGAAATGCCTAAAAAAGGAAACGTTTTTTAGAATTATTCACTTGATTTTTGATTCAGGGGAATTTACACCACCGGAGTGTCCATCATGGGAGCAGGTGTGAGAGCCCCGCGCATCAAGACCAAGAACTTGATTTCCATCATTTTTTGCGAAGCTGTGGCTATCTATGGACTCATCATCGCCATCGTCATTTCCGGCATGCTTGAGGTTAGTTCAATAATGATGCGAAAATGAAGTGTTTAGACACACGGAACGGAAAAAAATAATCGATCGCTGATACATTCATGCTGTGTGCAGAATTTCTCGGAAGCGAAAATCCTGAGCGACGATCGCGTGAAACGTGAGAACTGGTTGGCGGGTTATGCCATGTTCGGAGCCGGAATAACTGTCGGTTTGGGAAATCTTTTCTGTGGAATATCTGTGGGAGTAGTTGGTGAGCATATATTCAACTCTTCTTCAATTGATTAAAAAACGAGCGAGAACAACATTTGAATTTCAATCATCAATAATGCTTTCTGATTTTTTCAGGCTCTGGAGCTGCCTTGTCCGACGCTGCAAACCCGAATCTTTTTGTCAAAATTCTCATTGTGGAAATCTTCGGCAGTGCCATCGGCCTTTTTGGCCTCATTGTTGCAATTCTTCAGGTTTGTATTTTTTTTAAACCAAAATTTCGCCTCCATTTTAGCCATAGATGGCCGTAAAAAAAAAATCTGAAGTGGCGATATCAATGTTGCGAAGATGAGATGGAAAGGAAGAATTTAGAGAACAGGAATTGTTTTGGAAAGCGCTTATTGCAAAGAACAAAATGAGCTGAAGCACAGTACTGTATTAGGAAAGAATTGATTGCTCTGTTTTATGCAGTGGTAAAATATTTTTTCAATTTTTTTTAATATATCTTTTTATGAAGGATACTATTGAATTTTCCTGCATTATTGCAATTTAACAGTCAAACCTCAATTCAGTTCCACATTTGTGAGGCGAACTTGACCTGAATAAATTCACATATTCCATGTTCATCCTTTATTGTGAACCATACCCTAAATTCATATTGTCATTTTATGCAAATAAATGCCAGAACAAGTATTGTGGCAAATAAAGAAAGTGATTCAAGTAGTCATGGTACCGTCTCTCTAGACATTGTCCATTGTCAACATTTTCTCGAATATGAACCTCTTTCTCCTTACTCCAAAAAGTCGCCCATTTTTTTAAATAAAAATTTCCTAATGCTTTCTCTTTTTGTTCCAGCTTTCTCACGTGAAAATGGGAGACAAAGTCTAACAAAGCAACATGACCGTATAGACTACTACACATCAACGAAAGGGAATCATCCAATTTCTGGAAAGCTGGGAAAAATTCCGAGGGAAAAGTGTTCTTGCAGATGACCCATTTGGGATTCTGGGTTGTCTGTGATTTCACTTTATTCGTCAATTTTTAAGCTTACCATGTTTACTTGAAGGATAAGGCGCGATTAATCACACGACAATTTTGAATGCAGATATCGCACGTTAATTCATCGGATTACATTTCTTGAAAGTCTTCTTTTTAGATGTCTACAGCTTAATTTCCTCTGACCAACTACATCACCCAAAATTTGGATTCCAACTCAATCCACCTGAGAATTTGGCAAAGAATTTGCTTACTTGAATTTCGTGCTGTTTCGTATTGAAAATTCTAATGGACATGATAATTTTGAATGCGAAGATCGCGAAGACGCCCATCAAATTGATGCTTCTTAACTTTCTGGAGGAATTGAATTTAATGCGCAAACAAAATTTTATAAGTCGTAATTTCAAGCAATTTTTACTTCAAAAAGGCGCCTTGCATGTGAGTGAATCCGTTACTGTCTTCTTTTGGCAATCACTATCGAAATATCATGTCTTGGAAAGATCTTTGGGTGAGGGACATTTTTGCGCAATATTTATTTTATGCACTTGTCACAGGTAAAAAAAAAATGACCTTCGAATGGAAAAAAATAGTCGCGATTGTAGTTAGTTCAAGTCTTGTGTACAGGGAAGTGAACGAGATTGTATGTGCCCGGTTGAATGCTTTTCATAACTCCTTATACTGTCTTTTTTTTCCCTGTGTGCTCACGCTATGGTTTCACTTTCTTTGGGTTCAGTTCCCACACCGCTGAAATAAACGAAACTTTGTCATGAAATAGCTAAATTCCGCCATGTTCTTGATTCTATGATTTTCTTTTACTAAATCAAAATTCTCGTCGCCATCAGCAGGACAAGATGAAGAATTTGCATCAGCAAAAAAATTGGGACATTCCATGATTCCTGGAGAAATCTTGAGTTTTTCTTGAAGTTTCGTGATGTACCCCCTTATTATGTCATCCTGCTCCTGTAGTTTGTCCAACATTATCGCATCTCATGAGAAGAAAAAATATCCACATTCAGGGCGTGTTTTGAGATTTATGGCAAAAAATTTTCTCTGAAATACAACGTGTCAGGATTGTCAAAAATCTTGGGGAATCGCAATCCCATTCATGTTTTCCTCCCATATTCATTTAATGCCAAAAATTCCTGATTCTGAGAAAAAAGAACGCTGGGAAAATCCAACAGCATTGTGTATACCGGTACTCTATCGTCCATGCTTCCATTCTGAATCCTTGTTATTGACATATTCAATCAAATAATTTTGCTAAATTGCTAGTGCATACAGATAATATAATACTGTACCGTTCATATGCTTAATGTAATTTTATTTTTATAGTTAAGCAAAAGGAAAGTCACTGGCATTTCGCAATCAAGATTGACATCCTTCTTCCAGGCTGATTGATGCCTATTTAGTTTTGTTGTCTATTATCTTGCACAGCCAATCAAATACCGTTACTTTCCTCTCCTTTGTAAATGGGTGAAATCACTGAAAACCATGGACTTGGAGAGAGAAATCTCTCGACAGTGCTTTAGCAGGAAACATTGGTTCCACCACAATTATTTTGGAGGCAGATTCCCCCAGGAAAATACCCCTCAGAATAGGAGAACCACCATGATTAAATTCTGAAGTGGGGAATTTGGTGCACACTGGGACTATGCCTGTTATTTCACAGAGTGTCCCTAATGTGCACCTGAAGCGCACCAAAGTTTTGCTCTGGCACATGTGTCTCCCAAATGTGCATCAGTTGTGGGATAACAGTAGGTATACATTTGTGACCCTGGTGTAAAAAAAGCTGTGTCCCCCAGTTGTACCCCTACTCTAACTTAAATGCTAACTACAATAGGGGTACATGTATGACCCTCTCTTCCCAGAAATAGCCCCAGGGAGCACGAGCTGTGTGATGCTCACACATTGGATCATTCTGTAATCCTTGTGTAGAAATTCAATGTATACCAACTGTACCCTTCCTGCAACTATGGTATGCTTGCTACAAAGATGTTACATATGTGACCCTCTTGACTTCATGCACATGTCTACCAGTTGTGCCCCTCCCGTAACAGGTACGCTTGCGATAATAGGGCTACAATTGTGACCCTCTCGTCTTTTGATTTTGTTCCAAAACAGTCCTATATGAGTTGGGACTCGGGCGTTGACGCTGATGCCTGAGCATTAGGTGCGACACCTCTCTCTAGAACGCAGCAACTTTGGCAAATCAGCCGCTTCCATTGAAAAACAGAGAGAGTAAAAGTCATGAACCAATACAGCATAACAGAGATTGAATTGAAGTCTGACAAATGGATGCCCCGTCATACGAAAAATTCAAGTTGTGGACATATTGAAATCAGAAAAATCAAACCCGACTCATCAACAAAATGTCTCAAGATATTGACTCCTTGTCAAACTTTCCAGAAAGTATACGTGTTTTAAATTATGATTTTTCTACGGAACAAATTAAGCTACAGTATCTCTATAAGGTCTTGAAGTAAGAATAAATCTTTAACTTTATTCAAATTTATGTTCCCAACTACTGTAGATTACTTTTGTGCTTCTCCTTTTAGATGCTTTTGTGTCAACTTTTATGTACAGCCTTATATGATACTATACAATATTACAGGATTTGCGCTTGACAAAGGATTAGAAAAGGGTCTTAGTTTTGCTGGTTTGGTCTCTTTTGTGTTGGGCTCTTGGCAAACTCTCTTCAATTTTATTTTGCTTCTCAAATTAATGCTCATCTTGGTGCTCCCATTAATGCAAAAACCCGTTGTGCAAGGGTCTCCAGTATACTGGCTGCAAAGCATTGCATTTCTCACTTCTTCTCACTTCTTCATGAAGTGAATGTTACTATGTAAAAATACCGCATTAACATGGTAACATGTACAAGAAAAAGTTCCAAGGATTCATCAAGAAGTATCTTTCCTACTGTATGAAGAGGATTAAAAATAAAAGAACTATTTTTCAACCAATTCAATTTCTTCAATCCTTATTATAATCAACTTTTTCAATTTCAATAAAAAAGGTAAGCTGTGGTAAAGGCTTTCAGAATATATTATGCAGAAAATTAAAATTTTGCATGATACACACTTAACCTCTAGATGCCATACATTAAGTCTGTGCTCTGCGAATACAGCTGTAAATGAGTGACTTAGCCATCATTTTGATTCACGGAAGAAAAACTTTCTCAAGAAGGGCTCTACTGTATATAGTGGGTAAACTTGGTGCCCAACTCAGAAGTGGCCAAGGGCCGCATTGAAGTAGAAGAGCATTATGCGGGCCACAATGGAAAAAAGGCACAAGAAATGTTGACCAGAGCATTGTGTAATTCAAGAATTTCTGGGATGGTTGAAATGATTCTACAGTATAATCAATCAAGTTCTAGTCTATAATCAAGTTCAATAAGTATTTCAGGATTTTTGTTTTCTGGCAATTTGGCTTTTAT